>RJWM01019373.1:0-39265 GCA_004363535.1 Dasyprocta punctata
ACTCTCTGGAATAGAACAAAGTTAATGAAAATTAGTAGAAATACAGTAAATTTCTAGAGCTTCAGGGGGGCCCAAAATGGTTCTCAAACACTGCAAATACAGTAACATATCAACTTAAAAGCAGTCTTGCTGTAAAAACATGAAAAGTGTTACTGAAGACCTTTAAAGGTTTCTACTGGATTTCAACTTTATCTTTTGCAAACGGGAAGGGGGCCAAGAGATGGAGAGAAGGGGCAGAGAGAGGAGAGAAAAGGGGTGAAATAAGAATTAAAATGTGTATGTACATTACCAACTCCCCACAACGAATGTTGTCATTATGTATTGCAAACTGTACTTATAAAAATTAAAAGCAAAGCAAAAATGCCAAGACAAAACAGCGTTAATACAAAGCTTTCTTGAACTCAAACTCCAGAAGGGTAAAATCAACTTCCTGGAAGGTGATTATAACTCATTATTTGGCCCCCTCTGCTGGCAGCAAGGAAGAGGTTGATTTTTTTCATTGCAGAAATTCTTGGTTCTGGTTGTGGAATGGCTGCTGAACCTGTCCTGCCTGAGAAATCAACTCTTAGTGTGTAAAAGGGGAAAACAAAACCCACTGGATCTTTCTCCCCAGATGGCAACTAAATATATGTTTTCACTCTTTTGAAATGCTAACATTGCTGGCTCCAAACCAGACTCAGGATAAACTGCTTATTGTTGGAGAACCACCACACACCCGATGTTTGCTTGTGCTGTGACTTTCCCAGTCTTTTAATTGTAGGGTGTACAAAGTACAATCTTGATGGCTCACAGGGTGCTTCAGATAAGCCTGGTCTTTCCACATTCTCTGTTAACCTTGTAGCTCAGCAGTATTTTCCATGACGCAGACAAGGAGTTTTTAGTCTCAACTAGAAAATTCGATTCATTAAGTAGAAGCACACGTGCATCTTTCCTTAGCATGTAGTTTTCTTCTGAAAAGTTTTATATGTGAGTCTAAATTGTTACTTAAGTCATGGCAAAGTGGTGTCAAAATTTGAGATTTAGTTCCAATACCTATAGGCAGAATTCCTCTGTATGGTTTCCCCCTCATTTGCACTGTGAAAATTAATGGAGACACTGAGATGTCACCAGCACTTGGCATATTTCAGAGTTGAATAATGCTTTGTTTAAATATCCTTTAAAACAATATTCTGAGGGTGAATTTTGTCCATGTGAGAATTCCTCCTGCATGTAATGTGAAGACAGTTGTTTTATTAATTTTAAAGGGACATAACGTTGCACATAAAATGCTTGTTGCTAGGGAACTTCGTATTCATTAGGGTGGGATGAAATAGGTCTGGCACCCACTAGGAATCCGCCACTACTCTTTGTGCAGGCAATTCACCATTTTAGGGTCCTTGCTGGTTGTGACAAAAGTAAAATATTGGTTACTCTTTCTTCGGGCCATTTTGCAGGGCTGTGTTTGCAGCGAGCAATCTTGTGGGATGAGGTAATGTCTCCATGTGGTACAAAGAACAGGCTTGCTTACCGCTCACTGTAACATGTTGGGTTCCCCAAGCTCAGCATTCCTCGCTTATAATGCAAACAATTTGGTGCGAAAGCCTGAGTCTGGGGCCCATATGCTTTGTTCCTGAGAGAACCGGGGTTCAGGGAACAAACACGCTGGCACTTGGGCTGCCGCTTTGGCTTTAAATCTCTTTACTTCTGACCCACTGTGTTCTTTCAGTTCTATGGAAATGAAAGCTACGACGCTAGTGTGCAAATGAGACTCGCTAGCTGGGTGTCCCTAAAAGAGTTATTCAACCACTTTCAGTTGCACTTTCCCTTGAGGTGCCCACCATACTAGATTCGTTCCCTAATCCCCTTTAGTACCATAACAGAGACGACTCTGCTTTGACGCCAGGTGATGCCGGGCGGTAGAAACTCAGCGGACCCCAAGGCCGGGCGGATTCCAGCTCGGAGCGGGAGCGGGCTTCAGAGCAGGCTGGGCGACTCCTAGGTAGGCGGGACTCGGAAAGCGGCGCGCTGATTGGAGCCGGGAGTAGGGTTTTGTCTGGCAGCGGTGGTTGCGTAGCAACTACACGGCTGTTAGCAGAACGTCTTACTTCGAGTGGCTTCTGGGTCGCGCGGATGGGGATTAGTGGGGTACTGAAGGGCTGCTTCCTACAAAGCGACCCTCGGATTCGTGGCCTTCGCGACCTTCTCAGGAGCAGCGCCAAGCCCTCCCCGGGGCTCGGGCGCGGGCGGCCTCAGAGACCGCACGATCGCGCTCGGGCGCGCGCCTTCCCGCCGCCCGCGCCCGCACACGCATGCTCCTCGCGCCCCCATGCGCGCCGTAGTCTTCGGCAGCCGCCCACGCAGCCGCGTGTCTTGAGCGCGCGGGCTCGGGGAGGCCCTGTCGCCAAGGCCAGTTCTGGGAGGAGGCCGCTGCGCGGGGCGCGGCGCCCCCCTCAGTCCGCCAGAGCCCGGATACCTCAGAAATTCGGCTCTGGGTCTTTCGGGGGCGAAATGCAATTCAAACTCCATTTTCCCGAACCCCGCGCAAATAAACACGCACAAGCACGCACACAGGCGTCGCCACAGCCCCGGCTCGCCGCGCAGGTCCCAGGGAAGAGCCGGGCCGCGGAGGGGGTCGCTGCCTGCGCCTCGCAGCCCGAGGGGCGCTCGCTCGGCCTCTGCGGCTCACAGGTGCGACGGAAGTGCCCGGCTCGCCGAACGGCGTAACGGCCGGCGGGGCCCGCAGCCCCTCGGCCCGGCCGGGCGGCAGCAGCCGCCTGCGAGACCGGTAGGCGGGGGCGCTGGGCGTAGGACGGGGCGGGGGAGGAAGGCGCGCCCGTGACTCGTGCTGCGGGCCGGGGCGGGCCGGTCGGCTCGGCTACGCGAACTCCGCCCGCGCGCCCTTCGCTCCGGGGCTCGCCCACCTCGCGAGAGGCGGCGCGGGGAGGTCGGGCGCCCGCGGCCTGCGTCTGGGGCGGGTGCCGGGGCTGGCACTGTCCCGGGTCACAGCGGTCGGGCTGAGGCGACAGGGACCACTGAGGGGGTAGTGGGGAGGGCGCAGGGCTGTCGCCTCTGGCTTAATATGGCAGATGCGCGAAGACTCCAACAGGTGGCTCCGTGGCGCAATGGATAGCGCATTGGACTTCTAGAGGCTGAAGGCATTCAAAGGTTCCGGGTTCGAGTCCCGGCGGAGTCGTGGTATTTTTTCCCTCCCAAAGTTTTCCCACTCTCACCGTTTCTCTCCTTCCTCTCCTGTTCTTCGGCGGCCCACTCGCCTCCCAGTCCGTGCGTCCCCCGTCACGGCATTCGGCTCATGCGGCACTTTTGCCTTGAGTTGCTCCCGGGGCCCCGCGCCGCGCTACTCCGCCCCGCAGCTCAGCCGCTGGCCCAGCCTCCGAACTGATCCGCTCCCGGAAGGAGCGCCTGGGGCGTGACAGTCGGCGGAGGCGATAGCGTTGCAAGGCTTTGGGTTTGGACCTCCCGGAGGGCGCAGCGGAGGCCCAAGTCTGGGTTGACAGTGACTGTGAGGGTGAAACAAGAAAATTCGTCTACACGCCGTGCGGCGCGGGCTGAAGGCTCCGCCAGCCCCTAGGGCTTCAAAATTAGCCCGCACCGGAATCTCAAAAATGCAGATTTCTGGGTGTCACTCCAGGGCTCCAGGTTTCTCAGTCTGGGGCGGGGCCCGGGAACCTGCATTACTGCGATGCCAGTGCCCAGAGATCCAGGGCTCACTGTACCTGTTGGCTTCTCTAAGCGGGAATTACTCTCTCCTACCTTTTCTTCAGACAACTTTAGCTTTACCTGAGGTTGGGATTCTTCCTCACCGTATGAGATAGGGAGAAAAGGAATGAATGAAATTTTTAAAATTCAGTGCAACAATAAAACAATTCATACAAAAGATACGAAATTCAGTATTGTAAAAATAAATAAAAAGAATACAGTACAGGAGAAGGTAAGTATTTTTGCCATTATTATCCCAGACTTGCAGTTCTGCCACGAGCTATTAGTGATCATAGTTTCTTGGCAGTATTTTCAGATTTTAGGCACATCTTTGCATTCTTATAGCTATTGTCTCTACCTATATATGTTACTATTATTAACAGATGAGAAATAGTTTTGAGTTGTAGCTTTAATTCACATCTTTTGAGTGAAGCTGAGCATGTATTCATACAATGGATAATTTGCATTTCTTTTCCTGTAATTCATCTATTCTTGAGTCATGCTCTTTTCTTTTGTCATTTACAACCCCTAGGCTGGCTATAATAAAGACACCATTTTAAAAAATTATTTTATAGAAATTATGTACATATTAAGAAAACCCTTTGTGGTATGTGTTACAATTATTCTTTCCCAGTCTGTGTGCTAATTTTGTTTATTGTACTTTGGTTTTCTGTTTTACAGAAATTTGTATATTTAGCTTTGTCAATCTTTTCTGGCTTCTAAGTTTAAAGTCATACTGTATTCAGGTTATTGTTTTCCTTGTTAATGGGTTTATTTTTGTGTTTTATTTTTAAATCTTGGTTTTATCTAGAATATATTTTTTGTGTAAGAAGTGAAGATTTGTTGCAGAATCACTGATGATGAAGTCTCCTTTTTTCTCTACTAACTTAATTGCATAAGTCAGTATAATAGTTTTGGAAGTATGTCATTGTCACTATATTGTATCAGAGACCTGGCCAAGATCCCTAGCTGCCTGCATGAATGGTACAGTGAAAGGATAAAATAAGAAACAGACAAATATAGTAATGCATGACATGGGGGCTTAGGAAGTCAATGCCTCAGGATGGGCAGAGACAAAGACACTCAGAGTGAGCCACTATCATATGATTCAGAGGGCAGAGGTGACCTTACGCTAATGAGGGTCTTTGTTGATGCAGAAGGTGAGGAGAGTTGGCAGGTTAAGAGTTTGTCCTTTCCCCAAAGTGAAACCTTGTTTTTATTACTACTGGGTTCTTAAGGAACCAGGATGTTTTCAGCTGATGCAGTCTCACCCTGGGGTGTCATGGCATCCCAGGACCATTGAGGCCTCTAATGTGACCCGAGGCACATGGAATTATGTTCCCACATACCATAGTGGGCCCACATGGCAAGCTGTTAGACCTTCAACAGGCCCTAACCACAGTTTAATTATGAAATGATTTTTCCCCAACAGTTAGATAGAATGGTCCTGGATTACAGGCGTATGCCACCATGCCCAGCTCTTGAACAGCTTTTTTATTTATTTATTTATTTATTTATTTATTTATTTATTTATTTTTTGAGACAGGGTCTCCTTATGCAGTTCAGGCTGGCCTTGAACTCACTCCTTATGCAGTTCAGGCTGGCCTTGAACTCACTTTGTATCCCAGGCTGGTCTTGAACTTCCAATGATCCTCCTGCCTTAGCCTCTCAAGTGCTGGGACTATAGGTGTGTACTACCATACCCAGCTTTGAACAGTTTTTGATATTCTGTTCCTGTGTTGAAATTCAGGAATCTTGACTATTATATGCCTTGACATAGTTTTTTTCTGAGCATGGCTAATGGAGTTCTGTATACCTCACTTGCCTGTACATGAAATTCTTTTTTCATGCTTAGGGAGTTTTCTGCCCTTATTTCTGTGAACCAATTTTTTTATGTCCTCTGTGCTATCTTCTGATTTTTTTCATTGATTCTGATCAATCTTAAATTCTTCTTTGCATCATCTTGCAGCTGTTGGGTTGATTTTTCATCGTCCCTTCCTAATTTTAAGAAGTCTTTTATTTGATAATGCTAACCACAAACCTGTCTTCTATGTCTTGTATTTTGTTCTCACATTGGTTGTTTCTGCTGGGTATACTTTCAGCAGATTTTTTTTTTTTTTTTTTTTTTTTTTTTTTTTTTTTTTTTTTTTTTTTTTTTTTTTTTTTTTTTTTTTTTTTTTGCTGCACCAGGGATTGAACTCACAACCTCGCACCTGCCAGGGCAGGCGCTTAAGCCACTGAGCCAAACTCACAGCCCGGTTTTTTGAGGCAGGGTTGCACTATGTAGCTCAGGCCGGCCTTGTGCTCATGTTGTAGCCGAAGCCAGCCTCAAACTCACATCGCTTCTCCTACCTCAGCCTCCCGAGTGCTGGGATTCAGTAGAATCTTTAATCTCCTAGATACCTGTTTGAATCTGTTTCATGGAACCTATTTCTTGGGCATTCATGGTTCCCATCATTTTCCTAAGCTTTTTTTTTTTAATCTGTATCTACTCTAAATTCATGAACCATGTCCTTTATTATGATCATCATCTCTTTAGTTATCTGTGAAGTTATTTTTTTTCCTAAAAACTCATCTACATTGTTACTTCTGCTGCTGCCATTTCAGAAAGCCCAGCTGGGTGGCTTTTGATTTCTTCTACCTCAGTCTCCCCTGGATTTGCCTTGGGCAAGCTGGAGGTCTGGAGTTGCACCTTGCTCCTGTGTCTTCTCATTTTCTGTATTTTAAAATTGATTTTCTGCATTGATGCTTATAAATTGCTTCTGATAGGTAGCTTTATTACTAGTACTGAGACTTCCTTTGGAAGGACTACTTTACCAAAATGTCTTCTAGGAGTAGCCAGCTTTTGGCTTTTGAGTCTTTCCCAAGACACTGCCTCTTCAACTTAGGGATGAGGAGTTGCTGCCTATTTGACCCAGCACCCAGTTCTTTGATAGTGCACTATGGTAATGTTTACGACCTCCCAGACAATCTCAGTATTGGCATACAAGGAAGAACAACTGAGCACAACTATGTCACCTTGGCGTAACAACAGTAACATCAAGCACAGTCTAGAAAATGATAAACTGTGGTAACTATTAATTAGCCACCTTTAACCATGCATACAAGATTTATAGTTATATAAACAGAATTTAAAACAAATCGGAAAATTACATGCAATAAATATGCCCCCACTACAGTAAGTTTACCAAGTGGGTAGAAAATTTAAAAGGGTTAAGAGGAGAAAATAGAAAAATACAAGAAGAGAAAGCAATCAGAAGCAAGGAGGAAGGATAAAGGAAGATTACCAAGCTTTAGGAAACTAGTGAAGACAGGAAAGAAAGGAGGGCCAGGGATGTAGCTCTGTGGCACAGTGGCAGCCTGGCAAACACTAAGCCCTGACTTCAATTCCTGGTACCAAAAATGGAAAGAAGGAAGAAAAAAGCAAAACAAGAACAAAACAAAAAACTAAAAACAACGTTCAAACTGATGGAAAAACAAAAGCAAAGAAAAAAGTTCACTGTGATTTTAAGCCTGTGGTTATCTTCTGGGGTCTGCAGTTTTGTGGTAGTGCCCAGTTGCTGTGTCTCTGCTGTCACTGGTAGGCAAAGGAGGCAGATAGAACCTAGATCCATGCTGAATGGTTCCAGCAAGCCTGCAGTAGTATTAGGGTGGGGTGCTAGATAATCCCAGCAATTCTGCAGTAGGAATAGGGTGGGGTACCAATTCTGGTGCTTTCAACTCCACAGAAGCTCAAGCTGATCCCAGTCTCTGGTTGTGGACTTGGGGCCTGAGGTGTTGAGCCTACAACCATCTGGATGTGTCTTGCCTGCCTAACCTCAACTTCCTGACACTGTATGCCTCCTGCAGTTGTGCCTCACCCAGTCACTGGGAGCCCTCAGAGGAAGCCAACCCACAGTTGCTCTGAGTTCTGGGTTCAGCTGGCTCCCCCCTAAAAGGTGTCTGGCCACACACCCTCTCCAGGGGAGCCTCTCCAGCTGTGGTAGATCTCAGCATCCACTGCTTCATTCCACTGGTGTGTTTCTCCCTGGAGGCCTCGAGTCACCTGCCTTCACTGTGTCTGTAGATTCGAACCTCCTCTTTCGTGCTGAGCCAGGAGTCAGGGAGAAAGTGCAGTTTGCCACCTCCTTTTTCTGCATTGAGGTCTGCTCTATTTTTTTTTTTTTTGTATCGGGGATCGAACTCACAACCTCGTGACTGTCAGTCAGGCACTTAAGCCACTGAGCTAAATCCTTGGCCCTGTTTTTTGAGACAGGGTCTCACCATGCAGTTCAGGCTGGTCTCAAACTCACAGCAATCCTCCTGCCTCAGCCTCAGCCTCCCGAGTGCTGGGATTAAAGATGTGCACCACACCTGGCGTGAGGTCTGCTCATTTACCCTGTAGGCTCCAATTCTCAGGGACCCACCTCCCTCTTTCTTTTCTTCTCCAGGTTGCCATATTTGTGTCTGGATTCTAAATCTCAGAGAGGCTGATTTGCTGCTGTTTAATGCTCAACCAGCTTCCTGGAAGTCATCAATCTTTTTCAAAAATTTTTTTCTGGTTATTTTTGTATTATTAAGAATAATTACTGTGCCAGATGTGATGACATGTACTTGTAATACCAGCTGCTCTGAAAGTGGAGCCAGGAGGATCACAAGTTTGAGGCCAGCCTGGAAAATGTAGTAAGATCCTGTTTCAAAGATAGGTGGGTGGATGGACTGGGGATGTAGGTGAGTGGAAGAGCATTGGTTTGGCATGTGCAAAGCCCTGGGTTCAATCTCCAGTATTTAAAAAAAGTGATAAAAACAACTTGTCCAAGGATATACAGCTAGTAAGCAGCAAGCCTGGATGAGAAACCAGGAAGACTTGAGTCCCTGGATCAGCACACAATTCAATCCTACATTGTCTTTTCACATGAGCTTTAGTTACAGTTAGTCTGGTTCTAATCTTTGGAGGTATTTTTGTTGGAGACTTTAATTTACAGACTATAATAGGGAGAAGTGAACTAATTAGGACGCTGTGTTACTACTTAAGAGCCGTAGGGGATAGAAAGCTGTGCCCTTTGTTCAACATAATAGCGTTAAGTTTCCTTCATGTAGATCTTGACTTTTTTCTTTTGGTACCAGGGGAATTGAACTCAGGACCTCATGCTTGCCAAGCAGGCACTTATGCCATTGTGCTATATCCCTAGCCCTAGAGCTTGACTTTTTAAACTTTTATTTCTACTTTATGATTTCTGTTGGGATCTTCCATTACATTCCCTAACAAGTTGTTTCTTATCTATAAAAGACACTCGGTATTTTAAATAATTTTATACCAAATCATTTTATCAAATTATCTTATTGTTTAAAATAGTTTTTCAGTGGAACCAGTCCATGCCCCAGAAACAGTTGTTTATCTGGGCACTATCAGCTGGCCACAGATTTGAGGGGCCCAATCACCATGTTCCTTTCCATGGTCTCTTTTGCCAAGACCCAGTCAAATGAAAAAGAAGTTCTCTTTGTGAAACAGAAAAAAATATGTGCACTCTAAACAATGGATTAAAAATTAATTTGATTTATAAATGAGAAGACAGAGGACAGGGTTCTGATTCAGAAGTCCTATAGCCCATAATAAAAGAAGAGGTAGCAGCAGGCCACTGTGAAGAAGAATAATTTAGTGAAAGTTACTCATATTAGGACAAATATTATTGCATCATATTATCTTTCTGGATATTTTCATAGCCCTTAATAAAAAATATTAAAAAATAGTCTCTCAGTTCAAAATCATGATAGGAGCCGGGCATGGTGGTGCACACCTTTAATCCTAGCATTTGGGAGGCTGAGGTAGGAGCATTGTGAGTTCAAGGCCGACTTGGGCTACAATGCGAGCACAAGGCCGGCCTTAGCTACATAGTGCGACCCTGCCTCAAAAAAAAACTAGGGCCGGGAGTTTGGCTCAGTGGCTTAAGCACCTGTCTGGCAGGTGCAAGGCTGTGGGTTTGGTCCCCAGTGCCACAAAAAAACCATAGCAAAACAAAATCATGATAGGAAGTGGCATAAGACAGATAAAACAAAAGCTGATAAGATCGAAAACCTTATACAGTATGTCAGTGGGCATGTAAAATGGTATAACCTCTTTAGAAGTTTGGCAACTCCTCAAAAAGTTAAACATTAGAGTTCTATGATCCAGCAGTCCACTTCTAGGTATATACCCAAATTAAAAATTTTGCCCAAGATAGGCCACAGTGGCACTGGCCGGTAATCCCAGCAGTCACGGGGCTGATGCAGGAAGAATGCTACAAGTTCAAGGCCTGCACTGGCTGCATAGTTTAAGGGCAGCTTGAATTACATAGTAAGATCCTGTCTCAACCAAAAACAA
Source organism: Dasyprocta punctata (assembly GCA_004363535.1). Lineage (NCBI taxonomy): Eukaryota > Metazoa > Chordata > Mammalia > Rodentia > Dasyproctidae > Dasyprocta > Dasyprocta punctata. Next base: position 10,037 of record RJWM01019373.1, read on the forward strand.
TAAAAGTAAAAAATAGGTCTATACAAAAATGTGTACAGGAATGTCTACAGTGGCTTATTTATGGTCAGTTATAGAAACAATCCAAATGTCTATCAATAAAACAACATGTAATACATTTATTTGATGAAATATTATTCAGCAACCAAAAGGAATTGAAATACTGATTCATGTCACAACATGAACTTTGAAAACATAATGCTAGCTGGGTATGGTGGCGCATGCCTTTAATTCCAGCACTTGGGAGGCTGAGTTAAGAGAAGTGTTGTGAGTTCAAGGCTGGCTTGGGCTGCAACGCAAGCACAAGGCCGACCTGAGCTACATAGTGCGACCTTGCCTCAAAAAACTAGGGCCAGGAGTTTGGCTCAGTGGCTTAAGCGCCTGTCTGGCAGATGCGAGGTTGTGAGTTCAATCCTTGGTGCTGCAAAAAACCCCAAAAAAACAACAACAAAAAAAAACAAAAAAAACATAGTGCTAAGTCAAAGAAGCCAGTCACAAATGTGACCGCATACTGGATCATTCCATTTATATAAAATGTCCAAATTAGGCAAATCCATAGAAAGTCACCAAAACTTTCTTCAAGAGTTACCTTGCTTAAAAAGCAAGATAATTTCAATCATTATTCAAAGATGAATTGTCCCTGATTTAAGATGGTTTGACTTATAACTCTTCAGAACTTTACAATGATGAGAAACAATCTGCATTCAATAGGAACCATACTTTGAATTTTAACCTTTTCTTGGGCTAATGACAGTTTCCTGGGCAGTGGCGGTGATCCACAACTCCTAGTCGGCATGTGATTCTTAGGAAAACAGCTAGACAAGTGTGCTGTGTTGTCAGCATTGTTTGGATACATGTATTCAATAAATCACATAACGGACATATTTGACACTTACATAGTCTCTGTTAGATAACTTTGTCCAAGCATAAGCTAATTTAAGTGTTCTGAGTACAATTTAAAGTAAGCTAGGCTAAGGTATAATGTTTAGTATGTTAGGTGTATTAAATGCATCTTCAACTTAAAAAATGATCAGTTTAAAATAGGGTTATCACAACCCCATCACACATTGAGGTATGCAGATATTTGTAGCTCAGGATCACTTGGAGAACAAAAGACAGTTTTCTACCTTCTGACCTTTACTTACAGATATACCCTTAGATACTGTAACTTGTGAAGCTTGTCACATTTGATACAAAAAAACCATACATAATAAATGTTAATAGGTGAATTTTTAGTTGAATAATTTGTCACTTGAATAAGGTAAGTATTTTACATTTGTTAAAGCCTTTCTATTTTATTACAGGTTAAATGGCATGTTGGTCAGCTTTCCATCTGTGACAAAATAACTTAAAAGGAAGAAAGTTTATTTTGGCTCATGGTTTCAGTTCCCATGGACTGCTCAGCCCTGTCACGTTGGGTCTTTGGAAAGGCAGAATGTCATGGCAGCCTGGATACAAGAAAAAAAGGGGAGGGTCCCAAATATCTCCTTCAAGGGCACAACCCCAGGGACCTAACTTCCTTTCACTAGACCCTGCCTCCTACTGGTTCCACCAACTTCCATTAACACCACAGGCTATAAACCAAGATTTTCTTTAGTATGAGAATTTGGTGTCATTTAAGAGCCAAGCCTTAACAAGTAACTTTCAAAACTAAAATTATTTCTTCTTCCTGTTTTGATACTTAATTCTGTCATGAGATTCTATAATAAACAGAAGGCAAAACATATTTTTGAAATAAAAGTTTTTCTATAAAAGAAAATATAAATGCTTCCCTATCTTCATCAGTGAAAGTTATTGTTGTCGCTACTGTTTACTAAGTTGCTTGTAACCCCAAACAATAAAATGTGAGATTTTACATTTACTAAAATCCAAAATAGTATGCTAGGAAAATAAAGATACAGTAAACAATGGTATAAAGGAGGCTGCAACTCACCAAGAAGCAATAGAAATGACCACCTGTCCATGTTGGCAGAAAGCCACTTAGCCAGAATGCATATTGTGCCAATGGAGAGGAAATAAACTGAGCCACTTCACCTTCTGACCAAATTAAAATGCTTTCAATCCTGTTTGGCTTGAAACAAAACAGTAAGTGTAGGTAAGGTCAATTACTCCTTTTTCTGGTACCAAGAAAAGAGAACAGCTTTTGTCTCTCTTCCACCTATATCCCAAACTTTCTTGGGAAACTTATCTTTTAAGGTTTCTTTATAACTTCACTTAGTTCTTTGGTCTTATGCTAATATACATTTGCTCCAAGAATGCGCTTATCATCCCTTCATTTTCAGTTGTGAGTTGTAAACTGGAAACCAGCAGATCTCTGTATCTCAACTTGACTTTCTAGATCTGAATTTGCAACTAATTTTAGGACACTGCCTCCCTACCAACTCCCTTGTATATATACACATATATACATATACATAAAACTACACAGTTCATTAAGATTTTTAAACATATTGGCAGATGTTACCTTTTAATTAAATTTTCCTTAAATAACCAAGCACTAAAAACCTGATAAAAATGTTAATTATCTTAAAATGGTTGAGGCTGGGAGTTTGGCTCAGTGGCTTGCACGCCTGTTTGGTAGGCACAAGGTTGCGAGTTCAATCCCCGGTACCGGAAAAAAAAAAAAAAAAAAAAAAAAAATTAAAATGGTTGAGGTTCTTTTCCTCCTTAAGCAGTCTAAGCCAGAATGGCCTTTTGTAGAATACTTATTTTTATTTATTCCAAGGGGTATGTGATTGACTACCTGTCAACTTTATTTCCAAATAGAAATCCCTATATAAAGAGCCAGTCTCTATTAAATTGTGCAATGGTATTAGTCTTTAAAACATCTTTTACAAATAAATAAAGGGAAGATGTAAAATATTGGAATTTCCTTGGTGAATATTAATTGCGAAATTTCTTCTTCTTTCTGAATTTTTTTCCTGCTGCATTTGCTGCTTTTTCAGCCATGATCTCCAAGTACTTCCTTCGGTTATACCTGAAAAGAATAATCAAACCTTTAGGTCTAAAGTATAGCACATCAGTCATTAGAAATTAATATAACCTTAGGATGTTCTAAAGCTCAAAAATGTTTTCATGTTCACATCATATGTATACTAAGCTGCCACTGCATGTCAAGAGCCATCCTAGGAGTTGAGGATACAACACAGAACACTTCAGCTACCGTTTTCCCTCACAAAACTTGGAATTTAAAGACCCATGTACTATATCCCATCAGGCAGTGTTACATATAGGATGTAAATGTGGGATAAAAAGGACAAAGCAAAACAAAGTTTGCACATACCTGAAAACACACAATATGACTTCTATTTCTTAGAATCTTAGAAAACATTAAATAACCACTGGTTTGTGAAATGTGTGGACAAGACCCTTGGAAGACAGCTGTCACATAAAAAATACTTCCACAAGAATACTAATAAGGGAGTAGTGGCCCTTTTCACCTTCTTTCTCTCATGAGTGTACAGTAGAGTTTCCCAGAGGCTACATGATATGTAGTTATCTGCAGAAACAGATGTGAGCCTCTAATTCTCTTTAATTATGCCAGACATTAAAGAGATTTGCACTACTTTTATTTTCATGAAAATGTACATTCATGTTAATAGGTAATGGATTATTTTAAAATGAGTTAATATTTTAGTGATGTGAAATTTTTAAGGGAATATTTTAAAGAAAAATACACATATTATAAAATGAAATGTAATTCCATTACCTTCTGAACTCAGAATCAGCCAGCAGTTCTTCTACAATAGTCCTTTTCCTTTGCTTCTTGGGAATTCGTGAATGGTAGAAATCAGCTGGATTGTCAACAATAGTTCCAATCTATGAACAATTAATTGAAATAAGTCATGTGATACCTAAATGCCAAGTTACTTCTGTATTCCAGTGTAACTCTAGTAAATTATATTTACAGAACGGAAAGGAAAACACACACCTATGTTACACAAGTATTAAAATTAGTCTTAGCCGGGCGTGGTGGCGCTCACCTTTAATTCCAGCACTCGGGAGGCTGAGGTAGGCGGAGCCTTGTGAGTTCGAGGTCAGTTTGGGCTACAATGTGAGCGCGAGGCCAGCCTGAGCTACATAGTGCCACCCTGCTTCAAAAAACTAGGGCTGGGAATTTGGCTCAGTGGCTTAAGCACCTGTCTGGCAGGCGTGAGGTTGTGAGTTCGATCCCCAGTGCCACAAAAAAATAAATAAAGCAAATAAAATAAAATTAGTCTTGCCTTTTTTTAAAGTGTAAACAAATCACTTAGCACACGGGTGCTACTAATGATATTTCATTAGTTTATAGTAGATCCCAAATTTCTTTTTCATAATTCAGTGCTAAACAGTACAGTTACATTCATGATAAATACTGAAACTAAAGGACAGAAAAAGAACACTTAATGTAAACTTTTTGTGTTCCAATCTAATGAAATACAGTAAACATAAATTCCATTAAAATCTCCTAGGTATCATAAACACTGCCAGCTTAGAACTCACTTTTTAACTGTTTTGCATTTGTTCCATTCAACTGACTAAAATTTACAGAGTAGCAACTGTCCACCAGGTACTATGCTAGGTGTTAAGGAAACAAAGACTAAGAGAATCTAGTCCTTGTCATTGAGGGACCCCAGGCTTAAGGAAGATACAAACAGGAAATTAAAAAAACCTAAAATCTAACATAACATGTACTGAACAAAAACACTATAAATGCTCTGAAGACTGAGTGACTAATTCTACCTAAATGAGGTAAGGAAGATTTGATGGATCACATTTTAGCCGGGTTTGTATTGGTAAAATTTCATCAGACAAGGCGAACCAAGCACATGCGAAGTTGAAGAATGTGAAGGCTGGCATATATGTGTTCTGAGAAAGTGACTGAGGTTAAGAGAGCCGTGTGACAAATAAAGACCTGGTGATCTGGTTTGGGTGAAGATTTTGAAGGGCCAAATTAAGAGGTATAGCACATGCGAAGTTGAAGCACATGCGAAGTTGAAGAATGTGAAGGCTGGCATATATGTGTTCTGAGAAAGTGACTGAGGTTAAGAGAGCCGTGTGACAAATAAAGACCTAGTGATCTGGTTTGGGTGAAGATTTTGAAGGGCCAAATTAAGAGGTATAGCTACCCTGCAAGTCATAAATTATTAGTTTCTCAGCAGAGGTACTGTATCATTTGAACAGATTTTTAAAAAAAGATTTATGTGCCTGGCTACAATATGGAGGATGGACCAGAAGAGACAGAAAACTTGTAGACTGAAGACTAGTAGAGTAATTCAGATAAGTGACAAAAAAGGTAGTCAAGAAGAATGAACATCAACTGACATTTTATTTGAAAATATTCTGAAATACAACTTTTTAATAATCTTTAGAATTTGCTCTGGGATGCCCTTCTACCTTGCAAAGAGAAAGGGATTGGTACAAATGACTCCCCGCTTACCTCCGCTATCTTACATGGACAGTGGTTCTGGCTTGCCCTATATTTTCTTTTTGTAGTATCAAGGATCGAATTCAGAGTCTCAATGCATGCTCAGCAAGCACTCTACCATGAAGCTACTATTTATATACTCATGCATTCATATATTGACACTTAAAAGTTTTATTAAATTCTAGGAAGCTGACCTAGAAATGCAGTTATAGTACTGTTTTTAATGGTACCCTATTACAAGCTGGTGACTGTTTGAACTGTTTTCATCATTACATAGCCTAAGTAGATCTGGCCCATATGTTTGGTATGCACATTTTAAGTATTTACTTATTTTAAAAATAAACAGAAAGATTACCAACTACTTTCCACACTAAAATCTGTAGAACACATCCACTATTCTGTTCATTTCATACCTGGAAGTACTTAGGGAAGCCATCTCGGTCATTTTTCTTGTAAAACCTTTTTGGGTCCATGCTTGCTCTCATCTTCAGAGCTTTGAGATCATTTTTAAGTTCATCAGTCAGTTCTGGAGCTTTCATACCAAACCAACCATCACCTGCGGTTTTTTGTCGCTCTTTCTGAAATTCAGATTTCAAAAATAAACATTCTAACTTTAACAGTACCTAACTTATTTTCCCCAAAATTATACATACAAAAAAACTTGTGAAATGAAAACAAAGTTACTTTATAGAAAGTATTTACTTCCAGAATCATCTTTATAAAATGACAAAAAGTGATTTCTCTGGTTAGACATAGTTTTATTAGTTTCATAAATGAAAGTGCCTTAAAAATCTATTTTGAGCCCAGTGTGGTGGCACATGCCTACAATCCCAGCACTCAGGAGGCTAAGGAAGGAGGATCACAGCAAGTTCAAGGCCAGCCTGAGATACTTAGTGAGACCATGTCTCAAAAAACCAAACCAAAACAAAACCTATTTTGTATCAGCAAGTAACTGATAACTTGCTGGAAGATTAACATAGCTTCAGTTTAGATTGCCTAAAATAGCCTATATTAGAGATAATACATAAATTTTCATACATAAAATTTTATGGAGCTTATACATAAATATTAACATTTTCAGTTACCTAGGTATCTCAGAAACTAGTGCGGAAATTTGTATTATTTGTGCCAGTACTAGACATTACTATGGTAACATCAACTTGCCTCTGAGTTCCCTTGATGATGCTATACTTGTCAGCTGAAATGGCAGATGGAAGCAAACCTTTTTTATTTCACTAAATTCTCTCATTTGTCAGATTAAAAAGACCATGGTTTTTAGTTGGCTACATTAAATTCCTTACAAGAGAACATCAGAGCTCTTAACATTTAGTACACAGTACTTAAAAGCCAGGAGATACTATTGGTGAACCTGTGTGCTGGCTAACACTATTTTAAAGGTTTATTTTAAGTTTTATTTGTATGTACCACTGTGACTACAAAAATGTTAAAATTCTTAGTAAATGTGTTTATGGAACCATGTACTATATTATGATCCGTAGATATAATTTTCTTTGGAACCATATATAGATCTGTATCTGTCTTTCTTAATTGTACAATTGTGCTGTATTATCTGAAATTATAAAGTCAAGCACCTGTATGTATTATAAATAATGAAAATCACTGTACTTACCCTGCGTTTTTTCTGAAGTTGCCGCTTAGATTCACTATATGGTGGGACACAATAGTTTTTTTCAAAGTCAGGTGTAATAACGGCTTTCTGTAGGAGCTATAAAAATATAAAAATGGTTATGTAATTCTTTTAACGTTTTAAATTTGCAGTAGTCAAATCTGCTAATCTAAATGACCTCTCATTTTTTACTTGCCTGAGATGATTATTCTCATAACACTGTTTGATTAAAAATGAATTTCAAGGTAGCATTTTCCCCAGGTCAAGACCCAAGTAAGACTACTTATTTTTTTCTTGTATTTGTTCATGGAAATATAGCTTAAGCATTAAATCAGCCATGATGCTTGGTATTACTGATTGAGAAATTAAGATTCACCCAATTCAGATTCAGGCCCAGTGTTTTGGGGTAATAGAGTAGCAGTCCAGGCTTTCTTATCATTCAGAGTACAACATTTAAATAACAGGTGACTAAGAGCTTGATGTGTGTCAAGTCCAATACTAGGCTCTTAGGACAATGGTTTTCAATTGGGAGCAATTGATAATGTCTAGAGATATTTTTTGGTAATTGTTAAGGAAGAGGAAAATGCCACTGGCATCTAGCAGGTAGAAGTCAGCAATGCTACTAAATATCCTACATTGCGTAGGCCATCCTCACAACAAAGAATTATGCAGCCCAAAATATCAGTTAGTGCTGATTAAGAAACCCTATTTAATGAATCAGACCTATACTAGGTGTTAGAGAAGCACAGAGAGGTGGGAGGAGGAACTGGAGGTCAAATAATATTTCTCAAGAAATTGGTTCCGGAAAGAACAAGGCATATTCAAGAAATTACAATAGTCTTCAATGTAAAAAACAAATCTGGTGGACAGTTGAAGCTAGCAATATACAGGTACCCTGAAGGCTCTTAAGTCGTCCAATGAATGACATAGGCAGAATTACCATGTTAGATTTGTGTTTTAAGAAATAGAAATCTAGGGGCCAGGGATTTAGCTCAGGGGCTCAAGCGCTTACCTGGTAAGCGTGAGTTTGATCCCCAGTACCAAAAAAAGGAAAAGAAAAAGAAAAAAAAATAAAAATCTGGATGAATGGAGGACAGCTTAAAGAACAAAGATAGTGGAAGAAAAACCAGTAAGAGTAGTGGAGGTGAGAAATAAAGGTCTTTATGAGCCAGTAACTGGCTCAAGAGGGAAGGAAAAGATTGGTCAGGCAGGGAACAGAACAAAAAACTTCACGTGAACTCAAGTGCCCACGTACATCAAAATAAGCAGATGCCTGGATTCAAATGGCTGAAGAGCCATGAAGGTTAGAAAATAGATTTGGAAGAAAGCAATGCAAGATGCTGAGGTAAAGCTAAAGCTTAGGTAAAATTATCCTAATAGTAATTCCTCCCAAAATTTTATATACAATTTTATGTCTGTAAGAACATTGCATTTTTTCCAGGTGGAGGAGGCAGTACTCATAGCTTTCAAATTCTCAACAGGATCTGGAACAGTTAAGAACTAAAAGAAGAAAACAAAAGGCTGGGCTGAACTACATAGTGCAAACCTGTCTCAAAAAGCTAGGGCTGGGAGTTTGGCTCAGTGTCTTAAGCACCCACCTAGCAGATGCAAGGTTGTGAGTTCGATCCCTGATGCCACAAAAGAAAAAAAAAAAAGAAAAAAACCCAGTAGGATCATAACTGATTGGTATAAGAAGAGAAATATTGCCTTAAGATTAATTTTCAAACATGGCCTTTTAGGCCGGGGATTTAGCTCAGCAGCTCAAGTGCTTGCCTGGTAAGTGTGAGGTCATGAGTTGGATCCCTGGTACCAAACAACAACAACAACAACAAAAAATCAAATACCACCTTTTATTGATGGGTTTATAGTAAGAAATGATTATTCTAGCGAGGTAGAAAAATATGAGCACTTTAGGCTACTGTGGTTTTACCATAAAAAATTTACTCTTTCTCCAAAGAATTAACATTTCTAGATGTGACACTTCTAGAAGACAAATACTTCATGTAACTTACCTCATTTTTCTTTTTCTCCTTGATCTGTGTTAGAGTTTTCTTTTTCGACTGAAGTTTCTCTGCATTGAAATTAATATACACACCACCCAATTGCTTGATACTCAAACCAGGGTCTATGCTGCTACTGGTCAACTTCAGACTGAAAGAAAAATAATCACTTAAAGATCAACTAACAGTCAGTGGTGAAGCATGCCTATAATTCCAGCACTATGGAGGCTGAGGCAAAAGAATTGCCCCAAAGCCAGCCTGAACTATAGTGAGTTCAAGAACAGCCTGAACTACACAGCAAACTGTCTCAAACAAAAACAAAACAAATCAAGTTATTAAAATGGAAACAATGTTACATTTTTAAAAAATCACTAATTCATTCCTTATACCAGTGGTGGCAAACCTATGGCACAGGTGCCACAGTGGGCTGTTTGTATCATTGACACCTCTAAAAGGTTCGCCATCACTGCCTTATATTGTCACTGGTCAAAACCAAACCAAAACAAAATTATGAGTAAGTATGTATCCTAAATCTAGTACACTCATTTAGAAGAAACTCTAGTACGAATAAATATTTAACTGGAATGTTTTTAGGGAACATATCGAAACTTATTTCCCAGGTTTTCTCAAACAGGCTAATGACAACAGGTTCTTCCACTGTGAACTTGCAAGTTATCCAAACTTAGAATTCTTTCCTGGGTGACTAAGGGCATCTGGTCAGTGTCTCCAAGCCAGTGAGTCTTAAATGGCAGGGAGTTCCCTCACAGGAGTTCAAAAAAGATAAAATGTTGCTGTACTTGGGAGGCTGAGGCAAGACAAAAGAAAGTTCAAGGTCAGCCTGGGAAACTTTGAGACCCTGTCTCAATTTTTTTTAAAAAGAGTTGAGGTATGTGTGAGGCTTTAGATTCAATGCTGGCCCTGGGTGGGGAATGAAAGGCAAATCACATTTTAAACCTACCAGAGCTGAATCTTCTGCACCTGGTGTGGGCTTCAGCTATTCAGCTGTTTATATAATGAGAATTTCTATTTTATATGACTGAAGGATCACATTTATAAGCAAGTGCACTTGAACTTAAAGTCACTTTCTTCCCTGATTACTCATATAAACTGAACAGGAGTTTAAAGCACAATCAACTTCTTTGGTGAAGCTGAATCATTCCATTGCAGTGCCTCGAGATTCTTAGGCCTGAATATACATTAGAACCAACATGAAGAGTGTGGCTTGCAAAAGGTATGTCTCAGCCTAGCCTTGGAGTCTGATTGCTTTCACTGGTTTAGAGCAATGTCGGAGCATCTGTTAATACACAGAGCCCTTAAGTGGATGATAACATCTGCTACTAGAGTGTATCACAAGAAAAAACAAATTTAACAGACGACAAGAGGAAACTAAAAGAATGGCCCCAAACATTAGTGCTTCTATATGGATAATGTTTGGGATTATAGGTGACTATTTTGCTACATTTTTCAATTTCTCTACAATTGTCATTGATGAAAAAAGCAGGCTATTTTTACCTTCCTTGTTATACTGATTGCTCTTAACAATCACACAGGAAAATCTTAACAGATGATTTCCAACATATTACCAAAAGAAACACTTTGGCTGTAACTGTGGGAGAAACAGTTGAAGATACAAAGATAAGAGAAATGCTAGATAGATGAGCTGGTCCAAAATGAACCCAACAGTAATTTTTTCATTTCCCATGCTATAATTTCACATTTTTATCGTAAATTAGCCACTTGAAATATGCATCAAAGATTTACTTTTGGGGGTGGGAATATAGCTCAGTGAAATTTCCACCACTCCCCAAATTTAGTTTTAAAAATAAAGATAAAGGGGGACAGGGATATAGCTCATCGGCACAGCACCTGCCCAGCAAATGTGAGGTTGTGAGTTCAATCCCTGGTACCAAAACAATAAATAAAGGTAAAACTTACAGTTTAGACTTTGTGTTATTTAATAAGTCATCTTCATCACTATACTCATCTTTATTTCTGTCACTGTCTGATGGTTCTTCTTCACTGTTTTCATCCTCTTCCTCTTCTTTTTCTTCCTCGGTGGTAACCTCACTTGCCTTATCTTCCAAGTAAAAATTTTTATCAGCACTGAATCCGGGAGTTGTGTCAATTACAAACAATGCATTGTCATGAGACATATTTTCCAAGTTTGCACTTAATGATTCCTTTTGACCACTGTTTTCAACAAAACACACAGTGTCCTGTTCACTGTCACTGCTTTCATCACTGCTGAGAACTAGTAAGACAGAATCATCTATATCCTGAGACTGGTTGAGCTCAGATTTGTTTAGTCTGGCATCACATTCAAGATCTACACTCCTTTCACTGTTGAACTCACTGTCAACTTTACTTGTGGACTCTTCAACATCACCACCATGACCATTGAACTCTGTCAAGTCATTTACTTCTATGGTACTTTTCCTCTCTTCATTCCATCTGTTTACTTCTACAACTACAAATGTTTGTGCTAATGATTTCATTACAGCCTCACAGTTCAGATTTGAGGGCTCTGATGTGGCTTTATTATTTTCAGGGGTTGAAGGCTTTTGAGAGACTAACTGCTGAAGGCTAGTGTCCTGAAGTTTAGGAAGACATTTTGACTGAGAACTTTTATCATTTTCCTTTCCCTCATCTATTATTCTCTTTTCCTTCTCATCTAAACTCTGTCTGGCATCTGAATCCTCTGATTTTATAGAGATATCTATGATTCCCTTTTTATTTTCTGGCACAATCTTAGTATGTATATTATCAGTTTGTGCCTGTAATTTCCTTGGCACAATCCTGGTTGTTGTTGTATGTGCAATTCCAGGGAATGAAATGTCAGAGCATGATGATTCAGCATCAGATATAGCATCTGCATGTGATTCTTGGCTTTGATCTGTTAGAGATTTAGCCTTACTTCTGGTTCTAGTCATTTCTGGGGAAGGCAAAATTCTAGAAACACCTGAAGCATGAGATTCTGCTTCAGAGACTTTTTTTTCAGCATCAGACTCATTTAGCGCAGTTATTTTCTGCTTTTTTCTTACAGTGGACACTGGTGTGGGCACAATTATGATCTGCCTTCTCCTAGTTATTCTTAGAATAGGCTCTTGGATCTCAGATGGTGAAGAACAATTTGACTCTGTTTCAGAGAATTCTCCATCAGTAGATGGTTCAGTTATCTCTGCTAGTGAGTCTGTTATAGTCCTGCTCTTTCTCTTTCTGATTTTAGGAGTTCTAGAGATTGAACTTTGTTTCCCAGCAGCCTGCAATTCAGCTGTGCTTTGGTTATCAGGTCCAGATTCCTTCTTGCTTTCTGGATGTGCCTGAATTCCTTCAGCATCGGAGCTCTGGAAGCCAAAGGAAACACTCACTGTAAGTTAGGTACTGGTGTGACAAAGTAAAACGAATGCTCCTCCCAGTAGCAAAATTTTAGAGGACACTTAAAACACAAAAAAACACAGAAAACCTATAAGCAAGATTTTTACAAAAAAAGACTATGATTTAAAAAACAAAAATTCTAAATGTTGGAGCTGATTTTCTTTACCTTAGTTATATATCTGACTTTGTTTATTTTTTAGTGGCACCGGGGATTGAACTCACAGCCTCGCGCCTGCCAGACAGGCGCTTAAGCCACTGAGCCAAACTCCCGGCTCTAGATTTTTGGGGTAGGGTCGCACTATGTAGCTCAGGCCGGCCTTGCGCTCGCGTTGTAGCCCAAGTCGGTCTCGAACTCACAACGCTCCGCCTACCTCAGCCTCCCCAGCGGTGGGATTAAAGGCGTGCGCTACCACGCCCGGCTGTATATCTGACTTTAAAAAGCGAAAGATTTATGTGATCTGAAGAGAAACCAGAGTATTACATCTTACTTTAGAACCCAAAATAAAAAGAATTTCTCAAAAAACAACAGAACATTCCGACACATACACAGGTGACAAACAGAGGGGGTAAACATTAATCCTGAGCAAAGACATGCTTAGGAACACATCATGAACTCAGTCATCACTCCTGCCTTTACATATCCGAGAAAATAAGCTGCTAGGTTCCCGTAATCGCAAAATCCGAAGACTGTGGCAGCAGCCGAGAGCCACCAGGCGGTGTCACCACGGTCCACTCCATGCCAATGGGAGTTGGTGCTGGGCCATCGCTAGCCTCCCCGCGTGGTAAGGTTGCCCTTCCCTGCGGCCCCACCGAGGCTTGTACGTGGCGGCCGGAATCTTCCTTGGTAGGTCTGGCGTTAACACTAAGGTTTAAAGGACTGTGTTGTGCGTCTGCGTTAAGGATCTGAACGACCCAAGGCAAGATACCTGGCCTCTCTTCCACACCATGGTGAGCACTTAAACAGTTCCCCACGACAGGAAGGGCGCAGGTCCTGTGTCAAGTTCGGGCCCTCTCACTGTTCCTCCCACCGGACCGCTGCGCCACCCCACGTGCCTGAACACTACCAAGCGGCGAAGAGAAAAGGGGGAAATCTGGAACTCATACCTTCTGCTGGCCGCTGACGGTCGCCGTGACTTGTGTTCCAGCCCGAGAACGTGCAGACCTGGTAACTACCATTTTCCTGGCCTTCGATCTCCCTGTATCTACCACGGCTTCCGTAGGCCCCGGCGACACGGAAATGCGTCAGAGAAGTGCCGGGTTAATCCTAAACTCGCGAGAATCTCACTCTCGCCTTTGTTCCGCGCACTGCTCTGTGGGCTCAAGATGGAGATATGCTATTGTGTTTTATTCTTTCCTTTAACTCTACGGAAGAAAGAATGAACTGTTGCTAGGAGACCCTAATGGAATCACAAACACCCGTATTGACAAAGGGCTTTGTCCTTATTTTACTGGAACAAGGTGGAAAATCACGTTATTTATCCCACTTCCATTTATCTTCAGTGATTATAAAAGGGTTCGATCTAGCCATGAGCGGAGACTTTTACATTATTTGTACTTTTGTAAAAATCAGTGTACTCGTGTATTATTTGTGAAGTTAAGTACAAATAAGATTAACCGACACGTTTTGGATAAAAGGAGATATGTTAAATATCCCCAGGAATTTGACGACTAGGGAGGAAGCTAGAAAATCTAAATGATAGATGATATATCAGAATTGGGAATAAGCCGAAAAGAAATGTGAGAAAAACTGTAAAGGAGAGGAAAGGAATGAGTAGAACTATGATGAGGAATTTTTTGTTTGTTATTGTTTTTGAATGAAGGGTGGAGAACTAGAATAAGAAGATGCAAAATGGTTGATAAAGTAAATAAATGGAAATTATTGCTGAATGTGAGAAAAGGGGCGTGCCCTACCAAATTTGTTCAGCATTTCTTTGTGACAGAAAATAAAAGTCACAGCATGCATATTTTGGTGATATACTGCCTCCCAGCTAAAAATAGCTTTCAGAGCCGGGCCTGGTGGCGCACGCCTTTAATCCCAGCACTCTGGAGGCTGAGGTAGGCGGAGCGCTGTGAGTTCGAGGCCGGCTTGGGCTACAACGCGAGCGCAAGGCCTGCCTGAGCTACATAGTGCGACCCTGCCTCAAAAAAACCAGGGCCGGGAGTTTGGCTCAGCAACTTAAGCACCTGTCTGGCAGGTGCGAGCCTGTGAGTTTGATCCCCGGTGCTGAAAAAAAAAAAAAAAAAAAAACTAGCTTTCAGTTTTCCTTGAAGGAGGGTGTGTCTGGTTACCAAGTTTTGGTCAACATGTATGAATTAATGGTGCAGTTATTTAGGGACATAGTTTTAAAAGAGAGGCGATCCCTCCGCGACTTCCTAAATTTATATGTTTTCGGAGAGAGTTATGTTTGCTGGTTTTCAGGCAGCAGTTTTGTGACATGAGGATGCAGGCTATGCTTTCTGTGGCCTAACGGTGAAAACAATTCATGGAGCTGCAATATCAGCCCTCAACAGCATACTTCTAGATTTCTTTCATCTGAAACACTTTGCTTTGGCTTGGTTTGGTTTTAGTTTTTGTAACCTCATTGTGTATTCTAGGTTGGCCTTGAACTCACTATGTAGCCCAGACAGGACTCAAACTCAGTGATCCTCCTGCACCAGCCTCTCTAGTGCTGGGATCACAGGCATGCACCACTACACCCAGCTTGAAACACCTTTTAAAAAGTTATTATTTGGGGATTTTCTGTTTGTGACCTGAGCTTACTTGTGTCTGAAAAATGGAATAAAAAAAAGAGATGGAGGAGTTAACCACAGAAGAATGCACCTTCCTTTGAGGCAAGGATCTTCTGAATTTGAATTTCTGTGAATGCAAATGACTTTCAAGAGGAGAAACAAAAACAGGAGTATATTTTGGGGTAGATACCTTAATCTCCATAAGTGGGAGGTGATATATCAGAATGATGGAAAAGGTTTAGATTGACTCTCCTATGAAATGTGGTGAGGAGAAAAAGGGAAAGAATTGTAGGACAGCCAAGTAGTGGGACTCTAAGAAGATGACAAGAGAAAACAGATTAGCTGAAAGGTGTAGAGGAAGGAACGTGAACCAATAGAAGGTGAGTAGTGGAGACCAAAGCAACAGAGAGGAGCACCAATCATAATAGTAATATGGGTACTATTTTATTCTCTACAACTTTAATTTGAACAAATGCATGAAAAGCGAAATTAAGATGATGGTGGGTGCAGAAAATTGGGAGAATATTAGAAAATCATTCAGTGCGTAATATTTACTTGCAAGCATGGCTTCTTTCAAGTTAAAAACGAAAAGAAGAATCCCACCAAACTTCCAAAACATAATGTAAAGTGAAGAAACAAACACTAACTATATCAGCAGCTACTCATTATATGTGAAGACTGAGCTGATCTACCAATAGGTCTGCTGACAGCTGGCAAAAATACATTCTAGTTTTTTATTAGATGGTCTACCCAGTCTTCTTGGTTCTTGGTCTAATCCAGTGATAGTGAACCTTTAGAGCTTTCAATGTACAAATCACTTGCTGTGGCATGTGTGCCGTAGGTCCACCACCACCACTGGTCTATCCTCTTCTTTACTCTGTGGATTTTGAGTGAATACATTATACTAAATTTTAGGTAAATGCAGTGTAAAAATACAGTACTATCACTCAGGTTCAAGGGGGAAACTCTCCCTGGGCAGCTTGCATTTTACTAAATCTTAAACCAAAAGGTCTCCCTGGACTTTCAGAAATTAACACACAAATGAAGGTCTTAGTACATGAACCTTCTAAAAATATTCATAGTTATTCTGCATTATAAATAATACTATAAATGATGTGTCCTTTATTGTCTTGTTCTCCCTGCAAAAACCCAGACTAGAATAGGCAGTGTATGCTATAAGTATCAAAGGTGGG
Source organism: Dasyprocta punctata (assembly GCA_004363535.1). Classification (NCBI taxonomy): domain Eukaryota; kingdom Metazoa; phylum Chordata; class Mammalia; order Rodentia; family Dasyproctidae; genus Dasyprocta; species Dasyprocta punctata. The sequence goes on from RJWM01019373.1 coordinate 26,366, forward strand.
AGAAGCACAAACACAACCTATTCTTTAAAAAAGAAAAAAAAACCCTAAATAATTCAAAGAAATTTCAACTCCTCTTTTTTTTTTTTTTTTTTGTGGCACCGGGGATCAAACTCACAACCTCGTGCCTGCCAGACAAGCGCTTAAGCCACTGAGTCAAAATCCCAGCCTTAGTTTTTTGAGGCAGGGTTGCACTATGTAGCTCGGGTCAGCCGTACTCCCGTTGTAGCCCAAGCACTCCGCCTACCTTAGCCTCCTGAGTGCTGGGATTAAAGGTGTACGCCACCACGCCAGGCTTTTTTTTTTTTTTTTTTTTTTTTTGGTACCTGGGGTTGAACTCACAACCTCGCACTTACCCGGCAGATGGTGCTTGTGCTGCTTAGCTAAACCCCCAGCCCTGCATGTTTGGTTTTTATTGTGAAAATTTAAAAAGTATTTTCCTATGATTTGCATCATAGGGTGATGGATAATAACGCACACTGAAGAGAGGTGTATCTACTCATTTATAGGTACTGTCTGAAATCCTCTTCCGTCAGATAGGTGTTTCTCTAATGGAATTGCATAACCCCTTGCATTTTTCCAGTTGGAAATACAAGGAGGAATCTTCCACTCCTGTTCCTTTACAGTCATCTTTTAACTAGAAGAATGCATGATAGGTGCAGAAGGTGCCCACCCCGCCCAAGAAATTTTTATCTTGAACCACAGGGTTCTCTTGGATATTTCTGCCTTTCTGCCATCTGAATAAGCCTGTTTAGCTACAGATCTGAAAGCTGACACTTACTGAGATGGTGTGTATTAGGTTCACTAAGCATGAGCCAGTTTTTCAGCTGCTTGAAATGGCCTGGCTGTGGCAAGTTGTGACACAAATTTCTCCAAGGCAACGTGTGTCTTTTATCCCTTTAATAGCTTGTGGTGTTTTTGCATGTTTGTATCATCTGCATGTGTAACTTTTGGAACCTGGTCAGTGTATTTGCTGTTATTTCCTATAAATGACCTAACCTAAATAAATGGTCAGTACATTTTTTCTTTCGTCCCATGGTATCTTCATGGATACTGAGCTATGTGGATCTTTGGAAAAGCATTTCCATCTCCAAAATCCTAACAACTGAGGTATATAATGTTTACCAGGGATCAATCTCACAACTTTTAAGCCACTGAGCCAAACTCCCAGCTCTGGTTTTTTGAGGCAGGGTCACACTATGTAGCTCAGGCCGGCCTTGCGCTAGCGTTGTAGCCCAAGCTGGCCTCGGAACTCACAACGCTTCTCCTACCTCAGCCTCCCAAGTACTGGGATTAAAGGCGTCGCCACCACGCCTGGCTATATAGTGTTTCTGTTATCTGTATGAGTAAGTCGTCTTTGGAAGACCAGTGGGGTCTGCCATGATCACTGAGATCATGTTTTTTCTTCAGCCTCAGGGTTGGTCCTGAGATAGCTGAGCAGTTACAGGTAAAACATGTATGAGCACCATACATATATTGAATCTAACCTGTAAGATGGTCTCCAGTGATCCCATCTTTTGGCCTTCAAACTCCTGAAAGTGGGCCGTTCTTAAAATGAAAACAGAATGACAAAAATGATGGATGTTACTTTCAAGATTATATTATAAAACGGTGGTTTTCCATATTGGTTTCTTTCAAAACATTCATCCCAGCAAGTTCCACGTTGTGATAGGCCCTATGGAGTGGATCATGTGGCAGGGAATCAAAGGAGACTGACAGCCAGTGAGAAACTGAAGCCCCAGTCTGACAACCTGTGAGGAACTAAGCCCTGCCAACAACCAGTGATCCTGGAAGCACAGCAGCTCTCAATCAGGGCTTCAGGTGAGAATGCAGTTCTTACTGACACTTTGCAACACTGAGAGAACTTGACTCACCCAGATGCAGCAACAGCTTAACTAATAGACATCAATTTTGTATGTTTTAAAATTTTACGTAAAGAAACAATTGTTTGTACTTTTTCATGTCTGGGTTTTTTTTTTTTTTTTTTTTTTTGCTCACCATGTTTCTGAGATCCATTCATGTTATTGTATAGACGGTACTAGGTTCGTTTTTTGTTGTTGCTGAGTGGTATTCAATTGTGTAACACATTTATCCATTTACCTGTTAATAGATGTTTAGGTTGTTTCCATGTTTTAAGGAAGAAAGCTGTTATGAACAGTCATGTCTTTCTTGAACATGTTATTTCTCTTGAAAAAAACTTTTTTAATTTTATTAGTACATGTTTGGAATACATGCAGTTTACAAACATCTTGGGAAAGGGTTACATGTACATACTACAGCTTATTCTTCTTTTTAGCTCTTCCTCCTATCCCAATTCTCATTCTTGTTGATTTATTAATCCTAGTTCATGTTATGGTATGTAATGTTTATACTGATTGAGGCTATTACGTTCTTGTACATGGCTTCATTCTACTTATCTTCCCTTCGCCTCCTCCATACCGTCACCTTTGTTCCCTTTGGTCACTTCCCTACTGTAAGAGAGGCATCCCCTTGTCTTCTATGTCTTTTATTATTCTCTCTGTATGTTGTCTCTCTCAGGTGAGATGTACCATATAGTACATAAGCTTGTATGTCTAGTTTATTTCACTCTCTTGAAAAAGTAATTGGAGTGGAACTGTCAAGTCATATGTAAGTGTACATTTAACTTTATAAGAAATGCTAAGTTACTTTTCATGCTGGTCGTGGTTTTACATTCCCACCAGCCCATCTCTGAAAGTTCTGCTTGTTCCACATCTGAACCAACTCTTGGCATTGTCTCTAAATTTTAGCTATTTAAGAAATATCTCGCCGGGCATGGTGGCGCACGTCTTTAATCCCAGCACTCGGGAGGCTGAGGTAGGAGAAGCATTGTTGAGTTCGAGGCCCGCTTGGGCTACAACGTGTGCACAAGACCAGCCTAACCTACATAGTGCGACCCTGCCTCAAAAATACCAGGGCCAGGAGTTTGGCTCAGTGGCTTAAGCGCCTGCCTGGCAGGTGAGTTTGATCCCCAGTGCCACACACACACACAAATAAATAAATAAATATCTCATTGTGGTTTAATTTGCATTTACCAAATGATGAATATGTTTAGCATCTTTTAATGTTCTTATTGCCTATTCAGATTTCTTTGGAGAAAAGCCTGTCTTAATCTTTCGTCTATTTTTTTATTGCGTTTTTTATTAGTACGTTTGCAATACATAATACATACATTAAAGGGAGTTGGTACATAGGTGCTTCATTTTAATCCTTTTTATATTATCTCTTCTCTCTCATTTCTTCCTACATGCCCTCCCAATCTCCAAAAGTTCTACTTTCCCTGTTTCCTATCCTATCATCTTTTATTTTGCTCTTTATTTTTATGCTTTAGGTTTCTCTTAATAAGAGAAAACATAGTATTTAACTTTGATTTTTTTTTTTTTTTTTTTGGTCTTTTTGAGACAGAGTTTCACTGTGAAGTTCAGGCTGGCCTTGAACTCATGTTGTAGCCCAGGCTGGCCTCCAACTCACAGTGATCCTACTGCCTTGGCCTACCAACTGCTGGGATTACAGCGTGTGCCTCCACATCCAGCCTTTTAATTTTACTTTAAAGTAGAAAAAAAAATAAAACATAATTTCAAAACAATAGGAGTAACAATGGTTAATAAATTGTGTATTGTTATCTTTAAATTAGTTACTCAGAGTATAAGATATGGGCATTTAATTGTCCAAACAGTATTAGAACCTTTCTTTCAATGAACTAAGAAAAATTAGTAATAACTATCTTAACTATCTTTTGTGTGTATATATATATATTTTGTGTTTTTGTTTGTTTTTCCCTTCCTTTCCTCCTTTTCCCCATCCCAGTTTCGCTTTGCTTTTGAACAGTTTCTTCCCATTTCACAATATCTATTGTACATTTTGGATTTTATTTATTGTTTCAGCTGGTCACATTAGGGAGACAATATGATGTTTACACACGTGAGTCTGATTCATTTCACTTATGAGTATGGTCTCAAGTTGCATCCATTTACCTATGAAAGTGTCCAGTTTATCCTTTATAGCTTAGTACTCCACTATATAAAAAGTGGGCTGGGAATTTATCTCAGTGGCATAAGCACCTGCCTAGCGAGTGTGAGGTCGTGAGTTTAATCCCTGGTACCAAAAAATAAAAAAATAAAAAAATAAAAAGACCATATCTTTTTTTTCCATTCCACGGGTGATGGGCACTTTGGGTTGTTTCCATGATTTGGCTACCACAAATTGTGCTGCTATAAAGATGGGTAAACATGTATCACTGTACTATGGTATTTTAATTCTTCTGGGAAGATAACCAGAAGGGGAACAGCTGACACAGGAAGATCACAAGTTCAAAGTCTGTCCATACTACATAGAGAGTTCAAGCTCAGCCTGGGCTACACAGAAAGGTCCTGTCTCAAAACAAAACAAAGTAGAACACAGCAGGGTAGAACAAAGCAAAGCAAAGCAAAACAGAAACAAAGCAAAATGCCTTGCAATCAGTTTTAATTTTCTTGCTTTGTTATAATTTCATACCCATCAAAATAGATTCAGCTTTCCAATTTAAAAAAAAGTGACCAAAGAAAAGACAGATTAGGGAAGGAAATCCAACTGTTCATCAGCAAGAGTACACAGTATTATGTTGGAAGTCAATGGAACACTATCTTCAAGATGATGAGGGAAAGTATGTGGGAATTTAGAATTCTGTAATGTCAAATAATCATTTCAGATTGAGAGCAAAATAAAAGGCTTTTCATACACAAAGGACCTAGAAATTCCCTGACACTGTTAGTCTGCTTTCCATAGTTGTGACAAAATACCCAAGATAAACAGTCCACGGTCACTTGGCCCCATCACTGTGGGCCTGTGGTGCAGCAGAACATCATGGCAAGGAGCATGTGGTAGAACAAAGTGGCTCACTTTGTGGTGACCAGGAAGAAGAGAGGAGGGGAAGGGATGGAAGGAGAGAGAGGAAGAGAAAGAGACAGACAGACACTGAGACTGGGGCTCCAATATTCCCTTTAAAAGCATGTGCCAATGACTTCCTCCAACTAGGCCCCACATACTAAAAGTTCTGCCACCTTGCAACAGCACAAGTCTTTGGGGACATTTAAGATCCAAATGGTAACACTGCCCTCAAAGACCTTTGGTGAAAGAATAAGAAATGACTTTTTTTTGGGGGGGGTACTGGGGATTGAACTCACAACCTTGCGCCTGCCAGGCAGGCACATAGGCCACTGAGCTAAATCCCTGGCCCTCTTTTTTTGAGACAGGGTCTCATTATGCAGTTCAGGCTGGCCTTGAACTCACTTTGTAGCCCAGGCTGGTCTCAAACTGACAACGATCCTCCTGCCTTGGCCTCCCAAATGCTGGAAAAGACATATTTAAACAAGAAAAAAGTAAACTTAAGAGGACCAGAATATAAGAATAGTGAGGAAATAGGGAAAAACAGAGCTGTATTAAAATAATGCTTACTGTAAAACATGAAATGTTCTTAAAATAATGGATCAACAGACACACCAAAAGCATAAATAATATTTGGTCATTGCCAAGAAAACACATTAAAGGTTTCATTTTATTTCTCTAACAGTAGAACTACATGGCCATATCCTATTATACAGTATTTAGGGGAGTTTGGCAAGTTTTACTCTTTTATCAATTTTTTTTATTTGTTTGTTTGGTACCGGGGATCAAACTCACAATCTTGCACTTGCCAGGCAAGCACTTGTACTGCTGAACTAAATCCCTGGCTCTTATCAAATATTAATCTTCAATTTTATCTACTCTTATTTCAACAAAAGCCATTCCTTTCTAGTGAGAATGAGCTTTTTTGTCATCTTGATGGAACCGAACACAAGAGTGCTGAACTACATTCCTAGCCCTTTTTAAGATTCTGAGACAGGGTCTTGCTAAGTTGTCCAGGACAGCCTTTTGCCTTAGTCTCCTGAGTGGCTAAGATTGCAGGTGTGTGAAATCATGCCCAGTTAAGAACAAACTTTTGAAGGAGGTATTCTCTTTGAAGTTGTAAGCTTACATATAAACTACTTCAACATTTAGTAAAATTTATTTACAGATGAGACAAAGGTGACTGCCCACAATGCCCATGACACCTCAAACTTTGAACCTACTATAAAGTTAATTTCTTTAAGGAAGCCTTTATTACCTTTACCTTACTACCCATCCCCACTTACTATTACATGCTCTCAATTATTTTCCCTACCTTTATCACTAACCAATGAAACCCTAATATTGTTCTTCTTTTTCCTCTCCCCCACAAAGATACTATATGCTCCTTGAAGATAGGGTTGTTTTTCATCTGTGTCTGTCTGTAGCACTTTGCACAGTACCTACCACATAGTAGGCACTCAATAAATCTGCTGAATAAAGCATGGCTTAGATATTTAAAAATTATTCATAATTTATTTTCAAATCATACCCAGTTTAAATTCAAATAATTTAAAATTGATAATGTTCTAAGATGCTTCCAACTATTGAAACAACTCAATTTAAAAATATAGAACTGACATTTTATTTTAAATTCATAACATAGGCAAGAGTAAAAAATAAATATTTAACTAATAATGCTTTATATTCACTTTTATCTTATAGTACACTACTACAGACACATAAAGAAATTATGTAAAACTTTTCCCTTCCTAAATGTATCTCTAATTATAGAAACTATAAAGATATTAATGAAAGTCATATTAGTGAACTGACAAATCTGATCACCAATTTTATAGGAAAAGAATAAGTACTGGTACAAATTAATGATGTAAAAATAGGTTCAAAATCATAAGTTGGTATATTTGACTTTGAAAATACACAGTGACACAAATGGTTTAAATTTTCATTCAAACAGCTTCACATTTCCCTAAATGTACATCTGGTGGAAAGATGAACTGTCAGCCTATAATACAATAAATACATCAGCTTCTTACAGACCCAAAAGTTGAAAACACTGAGTGGAAAACCTGGAAACAAAATCTAAAATGAGCCTTGAACCTTTTATCACTGAAAACTGAGTTTCTAATTTTAGTTATTACTTGGCTGTGGGACAGAAAAGTCTGAACCATTCATGTAAAACAGAGTAACTTTTTATTTTTTATATTATATACAGCTGTCCAAATGATCTCTTTTCTGAGACCTGAGAAATTATTAGCCATTACTTATGATTCACGTTCTAGCACTGGCCATCCCTCAGTGGACACTCTAGTAATGTACTGGCACAATGTGGTCTTCAGAATTTACACAAGGTGAATGTATGACACTGTAGTCTTTCTGGTGACTACAGCTTCTTTAACGGGTGGGACTCAAGACAAATTTTAAGTTACAGTACATTGTGTTAAGTAAGGCTCTAGTGTATTCTGGAAATGTAACAACAAACTACAGCTTCTTTATGTATTTACTGAGGAAAAATAATATAAACTTTCTGACTTGGGTTACTAGATTCACATCTCCCCAGAAAACATGTCATATACACTATTAATATATGTCATATATGCTACTGATAACTTAGCCTTAAGTTTTAAGCAATTATTTGATAATATTACCACTCTTCATTTATGGCTTTTAAAACATTAAGTACTTAATATTTGGGAAGTATTCATTATTCACTAATTTCTGAAGTTCATGGAAAAGGATTGTAAACAACAGCTTGAAAAATTATAAAGCCTTAAAAATCTATTTATTTAAGGTTATTCTGTAAGAGAAATTCAGGTAGAATGAAACATCAAAATTTCCTTTAAACATTCTATACATAATCTCCTTCACAAAATGAACCTATCACCTCATTTCTTTGTCAACAGTAGTGAAGGAGATCACAAAAAGCTTCCTCTGAGGTTCAGATACATTATCAATGTAAGTTGTTTTTCCATTTTCAAAATAACCCTCCAGAGAATCCACTTTCTAAGTTCTAGATTTTGAAAAATGATAAATGTGATATTAATGTTCCCCTTTAAAATATCTCAGTCATTTCACTGCATAGATTTAAAATAAGCATTGAAGGACTTATGTGAAATCACAATGTGCATTTCTAAATTAAAAAGTTAACTATAGTTAATGTTACATATTATTAATATAAAGGCTAGAAGGTTTTCAGAAGCTCAAAGTCTAAATAAGTTTTAGCAGGCAAATTAGTTGATTTCACATAATTCTAATCAAATTTTCCAACTAGTAAACCACAATAAAACTTTATGTAAGAAAAGGTTGTACTGTGTTTATTTTCAATACGGAACCACAGTTACTTTGAGGAAGTTTGAGCAAAATAAGATTATATAGATCCATGGTTTAAAAATATTGAGACACATGAGGTTTTTTTAAGAATCTGAAAAACTATTTGGGTTATGAATTTATAGAATTAAGGAGATCTTTAATATGTATCAAGGGTCACAGTTTATCTGTAGTTTTCTGTTCTTTAGTGAATTATACCCAATGACCTATAGTCTCTTCTAGTTCTAAAGTTTTGATTATATTGTTCTGGTTTAAGATAGTTAATACTAGGCTGGGGGGTAGCTAAGTACTACGAGTTTGTGCTTTAGCAAAGGGCTTGAGTACAATCCCCAGCACCCAGATCATAGCTCAAACAATGTTGTCTAAATATACAATGTTGGCCCTGAAATAAATATTTTTTTTCACTTTTCTGGTTTTGGTACCTCCTAGTCAGTAATTAATGGGAAACAACCATCACATAACTAATTGTGGCTCTGTGCCTCATCTTCTGCCTACAGTCCATGGTGTCCAGCACATGTAAGAATGGAATACTTGCTGAATAACTCAAGTGAGTAGCAATACTTTAAGGATGCATTAAGAATTAAAAAGAATCTAGAGATGATAGTGGTAGTTTTATAAAGACTTCAAACAATAATTTCAAAACTATACTTCAGATATACTTTGGTTTGTCTTTGTAAATAGGAGAAGAAAATATGGCACAAGAATACATAGTTAAATCATAGATAATCTACAAGCAAGAACATATAAAATTGTTTCTATGCATGTATTGAATAAATTTTATTTATACTACTAGATCCCAGCTACTCCAGTTACTGATAGTTATTTTATCAATGACAGAAAAAAATATCTTTCAGTATTTCAGTTTTAACTGAAATTAAATTGCTTTGCTATACTGTAGAGTAAAAAGCAATTAATGAATTTTTTGGAAATAAAAAATATGTATATACATTATCCTCATGCCTAGACCAAAATATATCTACCAACAAATTTTCTTGATTTCTATTACTCATAAAAATAAAGGAAAAATATATTCCAAGTATCTTCTTATATAGACAATTTCAATTAGAAAACAATTGTTTAATAAAAACAATACAGTGGTTCACGTGAGTGGACTGATGGGGGCAAAAGAAGTAATTGAAACATGACAAACAACATACTATCACCATACTAAAGAATATGTGCCTCAATGACACTATTAATAGATCACAGCTAGATTTTTACACATCTCAATTTTATATTCAAGAAAAATACAGGTCAACAGGTTATGAACCCTAAACTGTAGTTAAGAACCCCTTCTCTTGGCTTGCAAAATGTAGCCTTTTGACTTGATGATTCCTCTACTTTTCACAATGACCGAGTACCTCAGCAGCCACAGTGGTACCCACTCGTGTGCTTGAATGTCAGGGATGCTTTCCTGAAGAGCTTCTTGGAAACTTGCTTCAGAAAGCAGTTCTAAAACAACAGCAATAAAACCCCAAAGTATTAAATTCAAAAGCAAAAGCACTTTACTCTGTAGGTAAGCATTTAAATACAACAAATGAAGAACATCAAAACCAAATATAAAGCCTGGTATGCTGGCACATGCCTGTAATCCCAGCTTGGGAAGCTGAGGTAGGAGGATTGCCTTGAGTTCAAGGACAGCCTCAACTACAAAGCAAAACCCTGTTTCAAAAAACCAAAGATAAGATATGCTTATCCTTTCAGGTGTGCTATTGAATCTGAACCAAAATATCAGAAATGGTCTAGAAATTCTTTAAAAATTATTTATACCTGTATTCCAGCCTATTTAATTCACAACTTTTGGTGAGTGGCCATTTATGTGTAATTTTTTTTTTTTAAAAGATCCCCAGGGAGTTCTAAAGTTTTTTTTTTTTTTTTTTTCTTTTTTTGCGGCACCAGGGATCGAACTCACAACCTCGCACCTGCCAGGGCAGGCGCTTAAGCCACTGAGCCGAACTCCCGGGGGCCCTAGTTTTTCGAGGCAGGGTCACACTATGTAACTCAGGCTGGTCTTGCGCTCGCGTTGTAGCCCAAGCCGGCCTCGAACTCACAACACTCCTCCTACCTCAGCCTCCCGAGTGCTGGGATTAAAGGCGTGCACCACCACGCCTGGCTTTTTTTTTTTTTTTTTTTAAAGAGTGTCTCACTATGTGTTGCAGGCTGGCCTCAAACTCACTATGTAGCCCAAAGTGCCACAAACTCATGGCAATCCTCCTACCACCATGCCTGGCTGGAAATTCTAAAGTAAAGCCATGGAAAAATACAGGAAAATAAAAAGGAATACAAGAGCCACTCGTAAATCTACTAATTGAAAATGACACACTATTTCCACTACTGTGTATTGCCTTGTAACTTTTTTCCTTGGGCTCTCTTTCTATCATCTGTATGTATTGTTAAATGATTCACAGAATAATTAGGTGGGAAAATATTCATACTGTCAGTGTCAGAAAGAGGTAAATTAGGCTATAATTACAGTATGATTTGAAATCGCATCATTTAACTCCTCCAATACTATTTTATGTAGGTATAATTTATACATTTCCTTATCATTACTCAAACATTTTCATTTTTACAAACTTTGCTAAAGAGATAATGCTATGATGAATGTCCTTCAGTGGCATGCCTGGCTATGGAATGAAGGGCCAGAGCACAAGTACAATCTTAAGGCTCTGGCATGGTATACTGCCAGCTGCTTTCCAGAGACTGTGCTGTACTTTATACTTCCACCAGCAGCTGATGTTATGAGTGTCAATCTTATATTCCTTCATTTTTAGATCAAAGATTTTTAATGAGCACCAGAAATCATTAAAAAATCTTAGACAAATGTTCTTCCAGTTTGTGTTTCCTTGTTATTTTCTAATTCCAAGTTTTTATCTAAATCCTTTACTACTACCCTGGTGCCACCTCTTCCTATTTTTTTCTTTATTTTTCTTCTGGTCCTACTGGCCTCTTCCTGTATCCTGCAAACCACACATAATCACATTTTGGAGCCTCTGAATTAGCTCTTCCTTCTTCCCAGATCTTCTGATATCCATAAGGCTTGCTCCCTTACTGCCAGTCTCTGATTAATGTACTCTTAGCAAAGAGGGCTTCCTGACTCATATATCCTATATAAAACTACCACTCCTAACCTGGACACTTTCTCCCTCAGTCTGTTTTTCTCCATAACATATACTACCAATTATCATTTTAAGTATTTATTGTATTGTCTCTGTCTTCCCATTAGATTGTAAGTTCCATGAGGGCTGGGATTTGTCTGAGTTGGTATAGTATGTTTAGCTACCCAAAACAGTATTGCTCAAATGTCTGTTGAGTGAATCAAGATGGAAAGACTCCATAAGGGTCAGAATCAACCACACAGATGGGAAGTAAGTGACCATCTACATGCTCTGATTTGGGAGTGCTAAAGGACCTGCTAATCCCCAGTAAACTGCTGATACTTAGCAGCATTAACAGTAATTATTTAGGCACTTTTCTGAGTACTTTCCATGCATGAACTCGAACTCACACATTTACCCTATGTATTAGAAATTATCCTTTATTAAAAAAAAAAAAACTGAGACGATAAGAGGTTAAGTAACTTGTGTAAGGTGTCCCACAGCTCATAAATAGTTTTCACTATGAGCAAATTATGAGAATGCAAATCTTTCCTTAGAAAAGTAATAATATGGGATTGTTTATCAGACTGTCCACCAAGAAGAGGACCCTGAGGGAACAGGGCACAATGGCAGTTAGATTTAATGGAAATGGAGGGAATGTAAAGTCAATAAGGAAAAATTTTATAAAGCTAGTATCACCAACTTTACAATTTTACCCTAATGTTGGTTAAACTGTTACTGTGACTGTGTAGGACAAAGGGTAATAGAAAATAAACCCATCCTAAGGAATAAGGGCAGTTTCAATACAGAGGCAGACCTTTAGAGGACTTATAAACAAAATTTTGTTTCACATCACAAGCAGAGTTAAATGTTTTATAACTTGATTGTTTAAAAATAAAAAATTTAACATATAACTATACTACTCATTAACTACATACTTTAAAATTTAACTGTGAATCAGTAAACATGACAAATCAAATAAAAAGTATTTCATTACAAATTAAAATGTCTTAGAAATTCATTAGCAGAATAGGCATGATCAGCCTATATAGTCTAACTAGAATGTTTAGGATTGAAATAAAAAGGTTAAATATCTCCTTATAAACATATATTTTACTCTAACAATGATATATTAGCACATAATCTAAGTGCCAATGTTTAGACACAGAAATAAAATACTAGACACCTTAGTCTATTCCTACTGGAAGAAAGACAGTTTTGTCACATGTAAGTAGAAGAGGATACAGGGTGGATCATCAACTGTTGGTGACAATGACTATGATGAGTAACCCCCAAAGTAAACAGATATTGATGTGATATAATATCTGCCAACATTTGAAAAGTTAAAATTTAAGTGGCTTATATTTTAAAATAAATCAGTATTGTGACTTTTCACTAAAACAACTGTTCTTTTAAAAATTTCCCTTATATATAGCTTCCACAAAACATTTATGTTTGCAAATTATGTTGAACATTCTCTTCCCAGCTTTTCTAGTTATCCTATCAAACACTGCTAAAAAATTATTCTACAGAAGGCAGATAAGCCTTTCTCATTAATCAAATAATGTTTCTGATTAACACTAAACATATACATCTT
>RJWM01019374.1:0-39137 GCA_004363535.1 Dasyprocta punctata
TATCTGAGCAACTGCAACATCCATGAGGCCCATGAGGGTCACGTAGAAGCTGTAGGCAGAGCCCAGAAAAAAGCTGGGTGTTGGAGATTAAAAATGTATTTGATCCTAGCTAAGAATCACCTGCTCCCAGAAGGCAACTGACCATAGAGCAGAAGAGCCTGGTGACCACGGCAAGGCCGAGGCCAAGGTGACACTCCTCCAGGTCTGAGGTAAGTCTCGTGTTAAGAAAGGGGAGAATCCAGACACTTCTGTCTCCATGTTTCCTGAAACAGAGATTGTCCTGGATGGACCTGCTTATCCTCAGACCTCCTGGTCCTGGTCTGTCTTCAGAAGTTTGTTACTCTTCCCTCGGGGGCAGGGCCCATGGTCGCTGAGAACTTTTTTTGTGGTACCAGGGATTGAACTCACAACCTCATGCCTGCCAGGCAGGTGCTTAGCCACTGAGACAAACTCCCAGCCCTGAGATCTTTACACTAATTCTCATTCTAACCTTGACCCAAGAAATAATCTCCGTGGCCCAATAAAGTGTGTGCTTTTCTCATTTATGAATGCATTCATATAAAAAGGAGTTTAAATTATGAAAATTAAATCCTTTTATTGAAAAATATATGTATATATGTGTGTGCATATATACATATATGATAAAGATATATGGTGTTTCCCCTAAAAAGCACCTGCCTGGCTGTCCTGAACTGATCCTTTCATGGTCATTTTGACTTTGGAGAAAAGCCAAAAGTTGCATGGTACCAGACCAGGTGAATAAGATGGAAGAGGACACATAGTAATATTTTTATCAGCCAGTCTTTCTATTGGGTGGGGTTCAATAACAGCAGTCACTCTATTTTTAATAATTTCTCCTAAAGATACTCCAAAAAGAGGACTTCCAGAACTACTTCAAAAATTAGCAACTATCATGGAATAAATATACTTTCAGTAAGGAAGAGTATTTTGAGGAGGATTAATGACAATGTGTCTTTTACTGTAATAATTTTTTTCAAAACAATTTAAACATGCATCATATATTTTCTTCACACCTCCTGTATAAATTTGTCTAAAATAGAATGGCAAGTAGTGGTCATTTTTGTGAACAGTATAGATCACCAAATTTTAACAGAGATATTTTGCTTTCTACATCTGCCCTATCTAAGTATAATCAGCTACAGAGGTAGAGCTGACACTCAAACGCTTCCAGCCTTATTAAATGCACTGTCCTTTGTTATAATCTGAGTTATCCAAGGTGTTTAATAACTTGAACATTAGACGTTTTTCCCACTGAGAACACAGTAATCTGTTCTCTTCCTTCAATTCCATAGAAGCCAATTAGTGAATTTACAAATTCACTTGAAGTTGTGACTAGAAGTTGCCAAAATTAGAATTAGCTTTTATGCTTATTTGGGTTTGATCTCTTCAAGAGATTTAACCAGCCTTTAGTTGTTCTAATATTTTTCTGTGCACTAAAGATGATGCCTTTCTCAAAATCCTTCTATTTTTCCATCATTTCTGTAACCAACAAGTGTATTTCTTATCACTCATTCTTCACTGATAATGGACATCTAATAGATATCCTAACCCCTTATTAGGGAATTTCTTTCCTTGAAATCTTTGATCAGAGGTAAGAAAGACAGGCTCTCAGTGTCCATGCTGATCTAAATAACCCAGCCTTTTTAGCTAGTGTTAAATTTTCCAAAAGTATGTCCATAGGTAAAACAGAATGGGCGTTTGTGTTCGTGTTCGGGATTTGTGATCTACCATGACAGGCAGTCAAGTTGCTTCTTATTATGGCTGGAGGGTGACATCCGAACCTGTACTCTTCTAATCACTGTGAGAGCTAAGAAATGGAAAAGACAATTTATAACAAGAGAGAACAATGAGGCCTATGAGGCGCAAAAAAGGATAAGAGTTGTCAAATCAGCTGTGTCACAGTTCTAAAAATTCATTCCAATTCACTTCTCAGAAATTCCCGTTCTTGTTTGGCTTTCTTTGGGATATGCATTTGACCTTACAGTGAATTCCCTTCTGGCCTGAGATAGTTCTAGCTAGTTTCTGTTATTTCCCCCACATCTAATGTGCCACCTGCTTCGTGAGCTGGTCCCTGGAGAGTTTGTGCATTAGCATCAGCTAATGTTTAACACTGTGGACTCACTGCTGGCACACAAGTACACAGCCGAGTCTTGCAGCTCTGCAGGTTGAATCTCCAGCCTACAGGGTGATAACTGAGGACACTCAGCTGAAAATCTCTTCTTTGGCATTCCTGTTTCATCAAAGGTATTGTTGTTCTGGAAGGAAATCAAGAACTTGAACTCTTTTGCCACGATCTGTTGATACCAGAAAACATAGTTGTGTCCTTTTATTGGGGCACAATACATTTTTACTTTTTGTCCTATCCCTTTGACCAGGTGCCTTGGAGTCTGGCTGACTTCTTCACCAAGAAAGCCTGAAAGGAAAGCAGAGAGAGGTTGGAGACTGAGCCCTGGAGGGAGTCTAACACCACGGAGGAAGATTTAGTGCAGGGGCTGATGAGTCCAGAACAGGAACTTGCCTGCAGCCAGGAGACACAGCACCACGAAGCAGGTGCATACTGAGAACATGGTGGCATCAGGGAAGAACAGAGACGAGTGATTTTCTCTGAGTCTTTCCCTCCCCCTAATTGTCGCTTTTCTGCGACGTGATCACTTCATAGACTTCAATAGTCTTTGGTTTCCTGCCCTAGCACAAGAAACAACATTAGAGTGTATGAATCAATCATTTTCAGGCTCTAGGAAACAAGCCACACAGGACTGTGATTCTGCTAAAGACAGTACAACAGGGTCAATGTGTATACACAGGCGGGGGAGAAATAAGAATGTGGCAAAGTCAGAGTTGAGGAGAGAGAGGCTAAACATTATAGGGGACCAGAGTAGATCAAGAATTTATAAGGAAGGCTCCACAGAGGAGGAAGCTACTCAGGGAACTCCAGATAGCTTCACAAGGATCTCCTATGTCTCTCACTACCCACTCACTTCTGTGTAGGATGAAATGTAATAGGAATTGCAGAGGACTCACCAGCATCCTCAGAAAGCTCCTGGTCTAGGAGTGGAATAAAACTAGGCTACAGAAGGAGCAGACAGCCGCAGCCTGCAGCCTGACCCCTGTTTCTGAGAACAGTTTTTTTGGGCAGGGAAGTGATTCCAGAATGACAGCTTCAGGAGCTGTGAATAATTTTTGCCCACAGAAAACAAACACAACTAATGAAAATTTTAAAACTGACTCTGAAAATTGTACTCAGTTCATGCAACAAGTGGAGAAATGTTTAATTAAGAAAATCTAAATTTCAGTAAAAACAGTGAAAGTCAGTGGAGTTTGAGACAGGGTGCAGCCCACCATCCAGAAGTCCAGGGTGACAGAAACTTCACTCTAGACAGTGTGGTCAAGAAAATGGGGTCCTTCTCCCCAATTTCTGGTCCAAGGCTGCAGTTTTTCTCTATCCCTTGTTCTGGACTTATTCCTTGCGCCGGATGTAAATTGCATTTTGGTCTCAGTTCCATCACAAACAAGGCATATGAAAAAGCATAAGAGACTTGTCTGCAACTCAGTTTCCTCATCTGCAAAATGGGTGAGATTATAATTGTGCTTGTTAATGAAGAGATTGCAAAACCCATGTAAACTATAAATATAAGAAAATAACACCTGGTATCTACTATATAATAAGTGCTTAATAAGTGTTAGTTATATTATCATCATTAATACAATTAAAGAAAACAATTTGTGAAAGTTCTTTTGTAATAGGTCTTATAGTTTTCCTAAATCACTTTATGCATTGTGAAAATATATGCTTAGATAATCTTGTCACTTTTTATGTTTGTTGCTTTATTACAAAATCCCATTCTCACTGAGGGATTTTTTTGTTAGTATTGGAAATTAAATTCAAGGCCTTTCTACTGAGCTACGTAGCTATCCCTTTTTATTTTTTTCTTTTAAATTTTGAGGCAGGGGCTTGATAAGTCATTAAAGTGCTCAGGTTAGGTTTAAATTTTCAATCTTTCTGCCCAAGTCTTCCACAACGCTGGGATTACAGGCAAGTGCCACCAAGCCTGGCTTTACTCAGGAATATTAATTATAAGATAATGCATAAATGCATATAACCCCAAGTGTTAGTTTACAAAGATTTAATATTTCTTGCTTGGCTCTTGTTTAATTTAGTCAAGGAACCCAGGAATTTAGTCAAGGAACAATCCGACTCTCCTGTGGCTTACCTTGTTAATGTTCTCCGACGTGCTCAGGTACTTCAATAGCATTATCATCCACATCTCTATAGACGACACCAAGATCTTCATCTCCAAACACACTGTATATTCAATATCGTTTCTTTATCTATTTATGGCTTCTATTTGGCTGTACCAACATCACATTCAATGCCAGGCGTGAGTAAATTAATGTATGATTTTTTTCCCACAATTGTTTTTCTCCTGAGGGATTTACATCTTTGGCATTGGTGTTTTCCTTCTCCCATGAATGAGATAATTTCCCCAGATCTAGGCTTAAAACAAGTAGATTCTTTCAGAATATTAAATAATGCAACAGTTCATCAAATACCTGAGACTTGAGTGTTCACAATATGGACTGCCCATAATCCTTCATATGACTTACCATCTATTTATAAGCCTCCAATTAAGATTAAAACAAGAAAGAGAGAAAAAGAAAGAAAGACAGAGAGAGAGAGAGAGAGAGAGAGAGAGAGAGAGAGAGAGAGAGATAAAGAAAGAAAGAAAGAAAGAAAGAAAGAAAGAAAGAAAGAAAGAAAGAAAAAAGAAGAAAGAAAGGGAATAAGTAAGGGAGAGGGGAAGGGGTAGGGAGAGTGCAAGGGAAGGAAGGAAAAAGGAAGGTGTTTCTATTTTTCTGGATTGTCACAGTGATCCTGGGAAAATATCACCACCTGAATCTCAGGCACATGCAACCACCTTTCCACTCTTGACATAGCTGTCAGTGGTTTTTCTAGGTTTATACTCAACTATGTCTGCAAGTGAAAAAATGACAGTCTCAAATCAACTTCCCATTATTGTAAGATGGGGAAGGTGGTTCTAGAGAAAGCCCCTGGGTCTGATCAGAGAACAGGTACCACTGCAACTCTGTTCCACAGGTACATTCCTGTGTCCTCCAGGTAAGGTAAGTAGATGTCAAGGGGGCAGAAACCAGTGTTAGACTGGATGGACTGGAAGTCTTTATCATGGTAGTACAAAAGCAGCTTTGGTCCTTGATTGGGCTTCTATTAGTATCAGAACACAGCATCATGGTTCAGATTCCGAGAACAACTCAGGGGTACTGGTTTTCCCAGCTTGGCACCCTGGTATCTTGGAGTCTGCATGACCACAGCACCCACAAGACCTGCAGGAAGATGTAGAGTAGGTTAGGAAGGATGCTGATGATGCCACCACGAAATCATTAAAGGGAACTGAGCTGAGGACAAGTTGCCTCAGTGAGGCTCTTCCTTTCTGTTTAAGAATCACCCGTTCCCAGGAAACAAAAGGTCACATGGTGGAAAAGCCCATGATCCATGAAAGGGCAAGAATAGGAATGGGGCATCTGCCTTCTCTGGGCTCTGACACCTTGGTTTAAGAGGTGGGGTTTCTGAGTCCTTGGTATCTGATAGAAGATCTGCCTGTGACTTCATTTGATCGGGGTTCACTGCCCATTGTGATATCATACACAGCTTCCTACTGGCAGGGAAGTCTGAACCTGACTGCACCAGATACAAAGCACATTATTTGTCCTCTATATCCTTTGCTGCCTGCTTGGTGCATTGTTCCTGCCCCATGTTCATCCTGCCTCTCCCCCTTACTCTCAGTTTCTCACATTCTACAAGGCACTTTAGAGGTTCCTCCATGTACAGACAGTTTTTAGTAAAATCTCATTTGCACACCTGCTGTGATCATGACTTTGTGTTTTGCTACTCACATCTGCAAACTGCCTCCACCTTAATATGAAAATTGAAACCAAGCATTCCTCTCTATCCACTTTTAGAGAGTTTTAAGGAAGCTCTATAACTATTGGCTTATCTGTGACACCACAATGCCTCCTTGTAGTTAGCAGAAAATTATCTACAAGGCACTTTCTTATACAGAGTCAAAGAACTTGTGCATGAGAAGGAGGCACATAATAACCCAGATAAATATTTAGCCCACATTCTCTTGTTACCAGATCTGCACCCCATAGACCACCACAACACCATGGGGATGAAGTGGTGAAGGCTTCTCTGTCCTACTTTGTTTCCTTAAACTTGAATCAACACATATTCATTGTAGGTGAACCTGTTTCTTCTATTAGCACACCCCTCAAATACTGGGGAAATAAAAGACAGAAATATTACTCTGAATACCCATCTGCTATTTATGTCTGGAAATTCAGTAAACAGTTTTGTATGGCACGGAATTTTTTCTACCACATATTATTTTCCTTTTGCATCTTTTTAAAACACCTCCTCCCTAGAGGTCTGTAGTGCATGTCACATCTGGAAATTTCCAAATTAATGTACTGTTTTAGAACACAACAGTTCTTTCCTAGAGTTCAATAAAGTCTTCAGGATCTTAATGTGGTTAGAAAGGTAAATTCATTTGCTTCCTTGCTGCCCTATATATCCTATAATAACCATCTTCCATTTAAGGACTTTTATAAATCTCATCCTTTAATCCTGATCCTTTCTTGTCTTGTTGCAAGTTTGATGGGCTCTGAGATTGATGTAACAGTGGGATTCAAAGAAATAAATACGTAGATAATTTGTGGAATGGGGTGCAGTAAGCAAATATCACCTTAGTGAGATTTAAAAACTTGTGAGTACCTGATTTGAGGTGTTAAAAACTTTGGTGATATCCTAGCTATTTAAATAATTTTAGATCTCGATCTTATGTCTAATTAAGATGATGTATTTTGGGCCAAACCTTGGTAGCTAATATTTTAGAGCTTAATAAGTGCAGATATATATATGTATATATATATATGGAAAGATTTTATATATATATGTACACCTTCAATCAAGAGTCACAATCTGAGTGTTCCGCAAGATGAACAAACATTTCTAGTAAATTTTAACTTGATAAATGAGCAGTGTTTTGCAATATGAGTAGTAAGTGATGCTGAAAATCACATGATAACAGCTGAGTCAGTGCTTTTTTTCTCTCTTTGTGTCATTGTGTCTCTGGTATCTGTCTCTGTCTCTCTGTCTTTCTGTCTGTCTGTCTGTCTCTTCTCTCATTGTGGGTGGTTGTCTCCCAATGTCAAGAAGCTATGGAAGAGACCTCTTGTGCATGGAGGAGGAGCAAAACACAGAGGAACCCCTCATTCAAATAAGATTAGGGAGATGTATAAAATGCATGCAAAATTTTGTAGAAAAACACCACTCAAATAAGGTTACAACAATGCAAACCATAAATCTATTTAATAACAATGTAATGTCACATTTCTGCAAAATCCTCAAAAGGAGGCAAAAACAAGTGTAAGTGGATAGGTTCCTTGTTAAAGCTGCATGAAAATAAAAAACATTCCATTGAGCCAATAGATAGCAATGATTCTATTAGTGGTAGAGAAAGTCATCCTATGCAATAACCCTCCTGTCTTGTCTCCTTCACATCAGCCACAGGGTTTTCAAAGGTAGGTACAAATTAATTTGTTTATATTTCTTTATATTTTGTATTTTCTTTCTTATTTTTGTATTGCAGTCCAGTATTGTAATCATTTTTGTATGAATATTCTTGGGTTGTAGAATTAATCATGTAAGTTTCCATTATATGTTATAAGGAAATTTGTTTTGACATGCAAGTGCTTTGGATTATAAGCATGTTTCCAGGATATAGATAGATAAATAGATAGATATACACACAATTTTAGAAAAAAATATGTATAATTTGAGGATATCTATATCTATTCATGTATTTATCTATCTATCTATATATATATACTGATTTGGGAGTATATATATATATATATATATATATATATGGCTTGATTCTTTGGAGGGGCTTTTGTCTTAAGACTTCAGTCAGGGATAGCTTTTCCAGAAATATGGAAACCCAGAAACACATGGTCATTCAGTGACCCCTTCATATAAAGTTTTATTCTTAAGTTGCATCTTTTTCAGGCAAGTAAGAATGAGTTTCAAAATGTGATTAGATGCTGTAAAACTCAACTTCTAATTACACTGTGCCAAAGTTTTTTTTAAAAATGAGCAGTTAGATTCAGTAGAACTAATTAATAATGGCAAATAAGGTTTGCATCCATCCTGATCCATAGAGCATGCAAAATGACACTTGAGAAGAGGAGCTATGTCCAGCCTGTATCTCAGGCTTCATCTGAAGCCTGGCTACTTGCTATGGTCCAACATTTTTCGGCAGCATTGAAGTCTTGATGAAAATGCAAAGAATCTCAAGCTCTACCTTAGACGGATTAGGTCAGAATCACATTTTCTCTCAAGATCATGATCTGTACATGTACATCAACATGTTCATGATGGGGCTGCAATTCGTGTGTCTTGCTTACGGGCAGCTCTAATTTAAATTCAATCATCTGATGTTAAATAGCTAATCACCACCGATGACTCAAGGCATCCAATGGGACAAGCTGGTTGGAACATGTTAAACTTGGGGAATCACTGTACTAAAGATATGTGCACAGGCTGGAGAATCATAATCAGAAGTGAATGTCAATGGCATTTTATGAGAAATGATATAAAATTTGTTCAGATAGAATTGACTGCATGGGACACTAAGTACATCTTTTGTTGTTGCTATTGTTGTTCCTAAGAGGAGCAATTGGAAATCTACTGTGAGAAGTTTTCTGGAATTTCTGCCCTGAATCTGTATATTTCATCACCAGCCTAGTTGACAGGAGCATAAGGATCATTCATCTTAAGTATATTGTAGCAATCCATGATTCTTTTTGGTGAGCTAGGAACTTCATAGAAGATGCATACTTATAAAGTTAATGGTTCTTCATATAGTGATATACAGGTTCTTATGAAACTTCAATAAAAAATTAAATTGGATAAAGGTGGTGACAATTTTAATAAACATGTAAATTTGGGATCATATCATGGCAAGATGTAAAATCTTACTTGTAGGCACAGGCACAGTGTATTAAACAGTGAGGGTCCCTGGAAGCTGTAGGCAGCTGTTTCTATGATTTGTTCCCATGGCTTGGGATCTCGCCTGACTTCCTTGGAATGAGGGGATTGTTATGTAAACACGACTGCAGCTCATTATGGCTAACCAATTGGGAAGCACTGTCTATTCTCATTAGGAGAATAGTGGCTCCTCCATGAATTCACCCTGGTCAGCACCATTTACACCTGTCTCACCATCCCAGTGGTCTCCTGCTGAGTCCATTGCTGGTCACCATCTCAGGATAATGACAGTGATGGACACAAGGAGGCATCCAGATGCTCTCAGTTCTGTCCCCTGTAGTCAGACGTTCTGTATTCCTGATGGTAGCCATTTAAATATAGACATTCATAGTCTTTTAGGGATTCTGTTAGATATACCTAGATAATTTTTACAGTCTACTTGGGATGTGTCATTAACTGGTGTCCACGTATGTAGACTTCTTCATAGCTGCCTTATGCAATGTGTCCAGGTTTGGGATGCATTTCCCATCACAGTGAATAAAAGAATCTATTGGTTGAAAGGACAATAGAAATGACAAGGGCAGAAAGTGAAAAGAAGATGTCAGTCCCTTGTTTCTTCTCATCCCACAGAAAGATGTGCTGGATCCAGGGCTCTGGCAGATCAGCAATATCCATCTGCCTTTCCCTCCAATCCTCAAGGAGTTTCCTGTATCGAGGTGAATGTACAAGCTGCTTAGTGCTGCATATTCTGGGTCTGTAGATGTCCAATATTTGCTCAAATTGCCTTTCTTAATGATCCTTTTCTAACCATAACTTTTACCATTTTCCAGAAAAACGTAAGGGCTTTAAGAACTTCATTGCCCATCTTTTATGTTAGCACTGTTCTCTCTTTATAGTTATTCTAAGGATGCCTATTATTTGCCATCCAAAGATGTATTTTAGACTTAGTTAGAATAGAAACTTGTGATGTGAGTGGGCTTGGAAGTTCTGGGAAAATGTCATACAATATGGTGACTATGCCTAATAATAGTGTACTGTATACTTGAAATTTGTGAAGAAAACAGATCTCAAGCATTCTTACCAGAAATAAAAGAGTAAGAAAATGGTAACTGTGAAGTGATGAGTATGTTAATTAACTCAAGACTGATAATTGTTTCACACATATGTTGCTATGGTTCAGATCTGGGGTGTGCCCCCAATTCTCATGTGTTAAGAAAGTGTTAGGTCATGGGAGCACCATATTTATCAGAGGATTCATCCTGACTTACTGACTGCTGTAATGTAAGAGCTTTTCTCCACTATTCCCCTCTGTCATGCTATCTCTGCCAGATGACAATGGATTGTAAGTTAAAGTCTAAATAATCCCTTTCTTCCTTTAAATTGCAAATGCCAAGTATTTTGACCCATTGACAAAAAAGCAACTAAGACATATATATATATAGCAAAACATCACTTGTCTATTTTAAATGTATGGCTTTTTATCTGTCGATCATAATTCAATAAAGCTAGGGGAATTAAATTAATGATATTAGAAAAAGATACATTTAAACATGTCTGAGGAAACAGAACTACAAAGGAACTTATCTGCAGTAAGACAGAACATTAATTGTCCATAGTCTGAAATGTCAGATTTCTTAATTAAATTTCTACTTGCTATGCTTTGGAATTCTGGCAATTTGCCCATTGAGAATTTGTGTGTGGCAGCTGCTACTTTCAAATGTAATTGAGAGATTAAAAACTGGAAGACTAAATTGATAATTTGGTTACTTATCATGATCTTCAGTTACATAACACAACAAAATACAAAACACTTATTGTGAATTCCCTAGCTGTAATTTTTAATAAAAATTCACATTCAAAATGTGATTTGATTTCAGAAATCAATTCCTCTTTGTGCTTGCTATTCAAAAGAAAATGATGGACAAGTTATAGTTGAGATAATTTATTTGTGATATCTGTGACAGAAACAAAACATATCTATCCATATTATGTATCCACAAAGAAAGAGTGTTGATCGTTGAACATTTCGGGCCTTGACAATTAGAAGAGGAAATGGAATTTGAATGGTTTGGTTTGGGAAAATTAAAATCTAAGCCAACTTGCAATCTTTTCCATTATTCTTTTGTCTAATATATATAGGAAATGAATTCAAAGATGATTACAGGTGCTAAACACAATCAGATGAAGGGCAATAACAATTCTTTTTAGGGTGTAGTTCAGGGTTTTTTGCAAAAACTTGGCCAAAACAGGGGAAGAATATCTGAATCAAGATGTTAAACAAAGTGAATGTATTACACTTGTGAGTCCCACTAAGAATTACATAGCCAGTTGATGCAATTAATAATGACCTCAAAATCATTCTAAATTGGCTGAGACACAGCTATATATGGTGCCACCATACTCTTTGGCATTAACAATCAGACTTTATGTAAACAGGAAAGTTAATTTTAATGCTTGATAATGAAAATGACTATTCCACATGAAAATAAATTTTGAAAAGCATTTTGAAACTCACATAAGCTGGACAAATGTAACCTAAGGAAGGCTAACCTACCACATATATTTAAGAATGACTTCATACTGATACCTCTAAATGAATACTGTTGTACTCTATAAATATTCTTGAGCTTTACTCTTGTATTTGGTTAAATTACTTGGAAATAGTAATCTTTTGGGCTCTTGCTTTTAAACTGTGCTAGATGAAGTAAGACAAGAAAAATTAATGAGCTTCAAGTTTGTTTTGCTTCTAAGCCAAACCTATTAGAGAACTGAAGTGATTGTCCTTACATTTTTAAATTTATCTCTTTTTCTCAGAGGAAAAGCATTCCTCCTACTCCTTTGTGAGCTCTGGATATTGCTTCTCTCTTTTGAGTTGAATAGTTCTTTCTCCAAACTCAAGGATTTTCTTCCTCACACATGTGCTGAATTAAACAGAGTCAAAGAGTGAAGGGAGCCCTTTCCAAAGATGCCCAGAATTCTGTCTATGCAGCAGTCACCTTTCTAGTTCTTTGTCCTACGAATTTAGCTACTTTGACTTCCTTTTATTTCTAGCTCTAAAACAGTAAGATCACCAACATCTGCCTGGGTTCCCCCTCTATAGCTCACAGCCTGGATCCTCACTCCAAGTACTAGGGTAGAGTGGTCTGATGCTTAGCTGTTGCTTTGCATTTCTGAGGGTTCACTGTTTTTTGTTGCCTGGTTTCCAATCTTGATAACTGTTGTTTTACATGTTTTGTGTGTCTCTTTCTAAAAGTTTTTCCAAGTGGAAGGCTAAATCTGATTGATATTAATCTATCTTGCTTGTACTATAATTTCACTCCAGAATGAAGAGTAATGTTTTTTATTTTAAAAAAAAGCAAAACAGGGAGGAGGGACAAGATGGTGGAATGGTAAACAGCAGGGTAAGCAGCCCCCCTGAAAGATACCATCCAGATGCTGGAATATAGCAACGTGGGAAAGACAAGCAGGAGGGAGGCAGGTCCTCTGGACTCAGGAAGAATCTAAAGCAAGAATTGAAACCCACAGAAAGAGTAAAAAGAATCACTAAAACAAGGAAGGCAGTGGCTGGCAGCACCTCTGCCCAGAGCTGGACCCACTCTGTGAAAGGAGTTGCTGGAACCTGGGGATGTGTGATTAAAGTGCTGAGGTGGTGGCGGCAGTGGCAGCAGCAGCAGCGGCAACCCTGGAGGCCCCTGCCCAGAGAGGCACCATTGGAGGAGAGTGGCAGTGGACAGGGGAAGCAGACCTGGAGGACTAAAACTGGTTGATGGTGAGTGCAGCAAACCCCAACCCCCAAATCCCCGAGGGGGGAGAGCAAAGGACTGGCAGCCATTTTGGGACTGGAGCCACTCCTAATTGGGCACAGTGCCACAGAAATTGCTCTGACCAAGCCCTGGAGGGTCCTGGTGGGTGACCGGCTCGGTCTGGAAACCACAGCTCCATGCACTCCCTAGGGGTGATAGTGGAAGAATTGCACATAACCAGCCCAAGTTTCTAGGTGGCAGCCCCACCCCCACAGACTGTGCCAGACATTGGGGAGCCGAGGCAGGCTGGGGAAAGGCAGTGGACAGCACTGTAACAACGCACCCAGTGGTAAACATCAGATATCCACAATCAGCACTGGCTAGAAGAATCAGTCTAACCTTAGAGAAATTACAAGATCCCCAGTACACACTTGTCCAGAACAACCCACGAATATGTCAAGACAAAGGAGCAAAAGGCAGTCTCTGGCCTCCAATCCAAGCAGAACAAATCCAGGAGAAGCAAATGCAGAAGACGTCAGGAGTCCCATAACTAAAGTCTCTGAGGTGATGACAACTGAAGTAAAGAAACAACTTCATGAGGCTATAAAAGAAATTAGAACAGAAATACTAACTCAACTAAAAGAAGAAATGAAAAACATAATAAAAGAATTGCTAGGCATCTCTAAAGGAGACATAGATGAAAAAATGGAGCATAGGAACATGAGGGAAACCTGGAATGAACAATACAAAAAAGATTTAGGATACATGAAACAGATTCAAAGAGATTACCAAGAAATCAAAAACTCCAATGAAAGTTGACAAAATCACCTAAAGGAAACTAAAGATAGACTTTCAAACCTTGAAGACAGGTTTGCAGCTTGTGGTCATGAAAGGAAAGATCTCTTAAAAATAACAACCTGGAAATAACAATACAATGGCTGCAAGACAACCCAAAGAAACATAACTTGTGAATAAAAGGTGTGAGTGAAAAAGCAGGGGTCAATACAAATCAAATTAAAAGTCTATTTACAGAAATAATTTCAGAAAACTTTCCAAGCATGGGAAAAGGGAGTGACTTTCAGATAAGTGAAGCATATAGAACTCCAACTAACCATAGCCAAAATATACCCACACCCAGACATATAATGATCAAGATCCCAGAAATTCAACACAAAAACCGAATATTAAAAGCTATTAGAGAAAGAAAACAGATCACCTACAAAGGAAAACCCATCAAAATCATGACAGACTTCTCAACACAAACCATCAGGTCCAGAAGAGCTTGGAGTGAAGTATTTCAAGCCCTGAAAGAAAACAACTTCCAACCCAGATTGATGTACCCTGCAAAACTATCTTTCAAAATCAATGGAGAAACAAGATACTTCCACAACAAAGAACAACTAAAGGAATTTATGACAACCAAGCCAACCCTACAAAGAATACTGAAGGACATTTTAGAGAGAGATAAAAAAAAGTCCACAGCTCCAGAAACAGTGGCAGATGGATATCACCAAGTGGGGCAGACAATTGAATAATCCATCATTGGGATTTGAGCCCACTATTGTTTTCAATGAGCTGTTTAGTTTGATCTTACTCTACCTCGACCTGCCTAATTTTATTATATATGATGACATAGACAGCTATTTCAAAAATAACAAAATGTATTAGGGTAGCCTTTATTGATATTTGATCACCTTATTTTGAAACCCTGTATTACTTTCATTGTTCTGTTTTGAGTGATTTTAATGTACTTTGGTTTGTTTGATTGTATTATAACAGATGATATAGGCAACTGTTTAGAAGATAATATGAGGCATTGTAGAAATCAATGTTGTGTTGCTTCCATTGTTTTATTTGTTATTGGTTTTATTCTGTACTATTTTGTTGATTATATTAGGCCCAATGGTATGGGCAGTTATTTTGAAGATAACAAAAAGTATTACAAGAGGAAAGGAGGAAAGAAGAAAGGGAAAAGGAAAAAGACATAGATTTATATGAGGGTATACATAAAATGGTTAAAATGACTATACTACTAAATGCATTAACTATTGAGAGAGAACAGTTGATACTAATATGATTAGATCAATTTTACAAGTCTATATCTATCAATCTGAGCAACCCCTTTGAAGGTAATAAAATACAATGTTACAACCACTGTCAAATTCCAATCATCTCATTTTGTAAACCTATAATGTTACAGTATCAATTCGTTGTTGTTGTTTGTTGGTCCCTTTAGTTTTTTGTTTCTCTTTTCTGTGGCCATTGTTTTATTTTTTATTGGTCTTATTCTGAACTATTTTTTTATTATATTAGGCCTGATGATATGGGAAGTTATTTTAAAGACAACAAGAAGTATTCTAAGAGGAAAGGAGGAAAGAAGGAAGGGAAAAGGAAAAAGACATAAATTTATAAATAGGTATGTATAGGATAGTTAAAATGACTATATTACTAAATGCATTAGCTATTGAAAAAGAACAGTTAATACTCATACTATTAGATCAATTTTACATGTCTATATCTGTTAATCTGAACAGCCCCTTTGAAGGTAACGATATACAATATTATAACTACTGTCAAATTCCAATCATCTCATTTTGTAAACCTATAATGTTATTGTATCGGATTTGTTGTTGTTGTTTGTTTGCCTCTTTTGCTTTTTGTTTCTCTTTTCTGTGTCCATTTTCTCTTAAATAAAAAATAAATAAAGCAAAACAGAAGTAAAGATACAAATGATACAAAATTTCAAAAAAAGTAGAAAATTAACACTAATTAATATATTGTATGTTGTTATCTTAGAATGAGTTGTTCAGATTATAACATTTAGGAATTAAAAAATGATCAAATGATCAAACAATAAAAGCACAAACTTTTCTTTTGGATGAACTAACAGAGATTAGTATTATAGCTATCTATCTTGTATATACATACATACATACATACATACATACATACATACATATGGATATCTATATACATACAATCTTTTCCCTTCTTCTTTCTCTCCTTTCCCCATCCCAGTTGTTCTTTCCTTTTGAGCACTTTCTTTCCCTTTCATTATCAAAGTATCTATTGTACATTTTGGATTTTATTACTCTTTCAGCTTTTTTCTTTATTTTTTTACACTAGGGATACAAAACAATATTTACAAATGTGAGTTTGATTTATTTCACTTATGAGTATGGTCTGAAGTTGCCTCCTTTTACCTCTAAAAGTCTTAAGGTTATCCTTCTTTACAGTTGAGTAGTATTTCATTGTATAAAAATACCACATCTTTTTTATCCATTCTGTTGTTGATGGGCATTTGGGTTGTTTCCAAGATTTAGCTATTACAAATTGTGCTGCTAGAAACATGGGTACACATAAATCGTTATAGAATGATGTTTCTGATTTTTCTGGGAAAATACCCAGAAAGGGAATAGCTGGATTGAATGGAACTTCCAATCCTAGTTTTTGAGGAATCTCCACACTGATTTCCACAGTGACTGTACCATTCGACACTCCCAACATCAGTGGAGAGCATTCTTTTTTCCCCACAGACCCACCAACGTTTGTTATTGGTTGATTTCTTTATAGCAGTCATTCTTTATGGAGTGAGATGGAATCTCAAGGTTGTTTTAATTTGTGTTTCTCAAATGACCAGTGACGCTGAACATTTCTTGATGTATTTATTTGCCATTTGTATTTCTTCATCTGACAAGTATGTACTCATCTCAGACGCCCATTTTTTTAATTAGGTCTTTGAATTTGGGAGGCCTGATGTTTTTCAACTCTTTATATGTTCTAGATATAAGTCCTTTGTCTAAAGGACAGCAGGCTAAAATTCTTTCCCATTCTGTGGGTTTTCTTTTCACTCTGTTGGTGATTTCTTTTGAAGTGCAAAAGCTTTTTAATAATATGAGATCTCAGCTGTTGATTCTTTGAAGTACTTCCTGCATGGTTTCCATTTTGTCCATGAACTCTTTGCCTACCCCTATGTCTTCAAGATTTCTACCTACCTTGTCTTCCAGCAGATTTAGAGTCTCTGTTTTAATATTCAGATCTTTGATCCATTTTGACGTTAGTGCATGGTGATAGACATGGGTCTAGTTTCATTCTTTGGCATGTGGAAAGCCAGTTTTTCGAGCACCATTTATTAAAAAGGCTATCTTTCTTCCAATGAACATGTTGAGCCCCTTTGTCAAATATAAGGTGGCAGAGTGTCTTTGTACTTTTATTAGCATCTTGTAATCTGTTCCATTGATTCTCAGGTCTATTTTTTGCCAGTACCATGCTGATTTTATCACTGTAGCTTTGTAGTACAATTTCAAGTCAGGGATTGTGATGCCTCCTGTCTTGCCTTTGCTGCCCAGGATTGCCTTTGCTATTCTAGGTCTTTTCTGTTTCCAAATGAATTTCAGGAATGATTTCTCTAGATCTGTGAGGTATGTTAAGGGTATTTTGATCAGGATTGCATTAAATCTGTATAACAGTTTTGGGAATATGGCCATTTTTACTATGCTGATTCTTCCTAACCAAGAGCAAGGGATATCTTTCAATTTTCTGACAACCTCTTTAGTCTCCTTTTTTGGAGTACTATGGTTTTCAATGTATAGGTCTTTTACATCCTTTGTTATGTTGATTCCTAAGTATTTCATTTTTTTGGATGCTATTATGAAAGGTGTCATTTCCATAATTTTTCTCTCAGTGAGTTTGTTGTTTGTGTATAGGAGTGTTACTGATTTTTGAGTGTTGACTTTGTATCCATCTACACTGCTGAATTTGCTTGTTAACTCTAGTACTCTTTTGATGGAGTTTTTGGGATTTTCTGTGTAAAGTATAGTGTCATGTGCAAACAGTGATAATATAACTTCTTCTTTTTCTATCCTTATTCCTTTTATTTCTCTCTTGTATAATTTCTCTGGCTAAAGTTTTAAGAACTATATTGAACAGGAGTGGTGGTAGTGGACATCCTTTTCTTGTTCCTGATCTTAGAGTGAAAGCTTTGAGTTTTTGTCCATTTAGTATGATGTTATCTGTTGGTTTGTCATAGGTGGTTTTTATCATATTGAGATAGAGACCATATATTTCAGTTTTCTGTAGGGTTTTTATTATGAACAATTGTTGGACTTTATCAAAAGCTTTTTCTGCATGTATTGAGATGTTCATGTGATTTCTGTCTTTGGCTCTGTTGATGTGGTGCATTGCACTCGGTTGTGGTGTATTGCACTTATTGAACCAACCCTGCATTCCTGGGATAAATCCCACTTGATCAGGATGTATAATCTTCTTGATGATATACTGCATTCTATTTGATAGTGTTTTATTGAGAATTTTTGCATTGATATTCATTGGGGAGACTGGCCTATAGTTCTTCTGGTTGGGTCTTTCTCTGGTTTTGGTATCAGAGTAATACTTGCCTCCAGAAATGAGTTAGGGAGCATTGCTTCCTTTTCAAGTTCATTAAAGAGTTCGAGGAGTACTGGCATTAAATCTTTAAATTTCTTGTAGAATTAAGCTGTGAATCCATCAGGACCTGGACTTTTATTTGTTGGTAAGTTTTTAACTACATTTTCAATTTCAGTAACTGATATTGGGTTATTTAAAATTTTTATATCTTCTTGATTCAGCTTTGGTAATTCATATGTTTCTAGGAATATGTCCATTTCCTTTGTGTTTTCTAGCTTATGTGAGTAAAGATTTTCAAAGTAGCATTCATGATCTTCTGAATTTCCACAGGATCTGTAGTAATTTAACTCTTTTCATTCCTTATTGCATGAATTTGAGTTTTTTCTTTCTTTTTTTTTTTTTTTTTTTTTTTTTTTTTTTTTTTTTTTTTTTTTTTTTTTTTTTTTGATAAGGTTGGCTAGGCATTTACCAATTTTGTTAATTCTTTTAAAGAACCAACTCTTCAAATCATTAATTCTTTGTATTGTTTTCTTAGTCTTAATTTCATTAATGTGCTCTGATCTTTATAATTTCCTGTCTTCCATGAGCTTTGGGCTTGACTTGACTTCTTTTTCTAGAAGCTTGAGGTGCAGGATTAGGTTGTTTATTTGTGCTCGTTCTGTTTTCCTGTTGTGATAATTCATTGCTATATAGTTCCCTCTTAGGACTGCTTTCACTGCATCCCACAGGTTTTGGTATGCTTCATCTGCATTTTCATTGAATTGTAGACATTGTTTAATTTCTTCTTTGATTTCATCTGTAACCCATTGGTTTTTCAGGAGGGCGTCATTTAATTTTCATGTGCTTATGTAGGTTTTGCAGTTTCTTAGTCATTAATTTCCAATTTCAGTGCACTATGGTCAATAATATGCATGGGATAATTTCGATCCCTTTGCATTTACTTAATTATGTTCTGTGTGTTAATATATGAGAGAATGTCCCATGTGAAGCTGAAAAGAATGTGTATTTTGATGTGGTTGGGTGGAACATTGTGTAAATGTCTACTAAGTCCATTTGTTCACGGGTTTGATTCAGTTCTATTATTTCTTCACTGACTTCTTGTCTAGTTGCTCTGTCTTTTTGTAACAATGGGGTGTTATGGTCCCCTGTTACAACTGTGTTATTGAATATTTGGTTTTTCATGTCTATTAGTATTTGTCTTATATAGCTGGGTGCCCCTGTATTTGGTACATATATATTTATGATTGTTAACTCTTCCACTTGAATTTTTCCCCTAATAAGTATGTAGTGAAATTCTTTATCTCTTTTGATCATTTTTGGTTCGAAGTTCACTTTATCTGCAAACATAATAGCTACATCTGCTTTTTTTGGGGTTCCTGCCACATGGAATATTGCTTTCCATCCTTTGACTTTCAGTCTATGAGTTTCCTTTCAAGTCAGATGTGTCTCTTGTATACAGCATATTGCTGGAATCCTGTTTCTTGAGCCATTTTGTCAATCTATTTCTTTTAATTGGTGAATTGAGGTCATTAATATTGATGATTATAACTGATATGTACTGGTTTAACTTTGTCATGTTATTTTCCTGTTGTTGGTTCCTTGTTCTTCCCCCTTGTTTAATTGCTTGCCCTGACTGGTGGTTTCTTTCTGTTGTTGTTCTGGGAATTGTAGTCATTTTTGTCTCTTTCTAGTATGTCTTTCAGTACTCTTTCTAGGGTTGGTTTGTTAACATGAATTTCTTCAGTTGTTCTTTGTCATGGAAGTATTTGCAGGGTACATCAATCTGGGTTGAAAGTTGTTTTTTATTTCAGGGCTTCAAATACTTCACTCCAAGCTTGTATCAACTTGAGGGTTTGTGCTGAGAAGTCTACAGTGATTCTAATGGGCTTTCCTTGGTAGATGAGTTGTGTCTTTTCTCCAACAGCTTTTAGTGTTCTGTTTTTATGCTGAATTTCAGGGATCTTGATTATTATATGTCTGGGTGTAGATTTATTTTCATTATGGCTGTCTGGAGTTCTATATGCCTCACTTATATGTATATCAGATTATTTTCCCATGTTTGGGATATTTCTGCTATTACTTCTGCAAATATTTTTATGTCATTTGTGTTGACCTTTGCATTTCTACTGACACCTATCAGTCTTATATCATTGTTCTTTGCATCATCTTGAAGCGTTGAATTCTTATTTCATGATCCCTTATTATTTTTAAAAGTCTTTCCTTTCTTGATTGCTGCAATCCTGTCTTCAAGGTCTGAAAGTCTATCATCATTTTCATTCAAACAGTTTCACCAGCTTCCAGTGAAATTTTTAATTTCCTGGATGTCTTGTTGGATTCATTTCATGTATTCTGTTTCTTTCCTATATTGTTCATTAATGGTTTCCATCATTTTCCATGCTTCTGCACTTTTTTATCTATGTGTTCTTTAGCTATGCTAAGGAACCCCTTTGTGAAGGTTATTTCTTTCTTCACCTGAGAGATTATTTCTGATTTGATTTCCTTTATAACCTCACGGATTTGTTTCTTTATTTCACTTGTTATCTTTTCAGAAATTTCATGTGTATGACTTCCAGTGTCATGTATTTTGATGCTTTCTGTGCTTGTTCCTGATGGACTGAGCATTTTAGATAGCATTTTGCTTTTTCATTTTATCATTTTCACCTCCTGAGTTAATATTTTGTTCTTTTCAATCTCACTAGTCTCAACTGTCTATTGTGTGTGTCATAGGGTCCTACTCTATGGTTGATATTTGCCCAATTGCTGGGTCCTACCGTGTAGGGAAGGGGCCAGTCACCTGAATTCCTCCTGCAAGTCCTGTTGACTGAGTTCTGTATTCTTCCTAGTTTGGCTAATCTAGGAGTATTGATGTAAACCAACCCTTATCTCCTGTTGTTACTGTGGCTTCAGGCTGTTCCAGGCTGCCAATCTATAGTGTGCACCCCAGCCAGGCCCCTACTATGTCACTGGAGGTCTGTTAGGCCCTTTCCAGTTCCTATGGGCTGTGGGAGGCCTCACTGGCACTCTTGCCAATCCACCCAAGGTTCCCTGTATGGAAAAGGGACTCACACTCTTCCTGGCTCACCAAGATCTTACAGTTGGGGAGAGGGTTTGCTGAGGCTCCTCTTGGCCCACTGAGATCCTTTCCTTGAGGGGGAAACTCACCACACTGTCACTGGCCCTCTGAGGTCCTCTGTGTAGGGGGAGGGGGTGCTGAGGCTCCTACCATCCCACCAAACTGCTGCAGGTGGTGGAAGGGGTCACTGATGGTTTGCAGGATGCTGAGGTCTTTTGGGTGGGGGGGAATGGTGGTCCAAAAGGCCATTGGCTGCTGAGGAGCTTCAGTCACAGAGTAAGTGCAGCCAAGTCTCCCCTCAGCCGCTGGACTCATCCAGGTGCAGGGGACGGGCAGCTGAAGCTCCCCTCAGCAGCTAGAGTTGTCCAGTGACAAATAATTTCTTAATGTTGAGGTCCTCCAGAATTTCAATGGTTACTGACCTTCAATCAGGTCCGAGCATGTGGTTTCCATTCTTCACAAAGAGTATAAAATTTTATTTGATGTGCATATGAGAAGCACCTTAAAGTTTCCATTTTTCTCTCCTAATTTATCCCTTTTTTTGACCCAAGGGCCTACTCAAACATCCAGTATCTTAATAGCAATTCTGGCTCTTTGGTTGTAATACTTTCAGTCTAAAAAGAATGAATATATTTTGAGGCTCCAGGATCACTGCCATAGATATAATTCTAGTCCTTTGTGTAGCTTCTTTTATATAGACATTAAACCCTCAGCTCCAGCAGAGAGTCCCATATCATGTCTGAAGTTATGTAGGTCATTATGATTTTAACTTTCCCTATGACTCTGCCACTTTTTATACATAGTGAATCTCTCTCTCTCTCTCTCTCTCTCTCTCTCTCTCTCTCTCTCTCTCCCTCTCTCTCTCTCTCCCTTCCTTCCTCCCTCCCTCCCTCCCTCTCCCGGTCTCTTTGGATTATCTATACATTGTTTATCTTTTAAGTTATGGAAATGAAGAGTGTTTCAAATTTATAAAGACACTGAAGGTGTGACTTGGAAGGCTGTGTTCCTGTCCCCAGGTCTCCATCTCTTCTCTTCTCTTCTCTTCTCTTCTCTTCTCTTCTCTTCTCTCCTGTCATTTACCCTCTGTCTTCTCTTCGCTCCTCTCCTCTCCTTTCCTCTCCTCTCCTCTCTCTTTCTGGATTACCTATATGTTGTAATTTTTATTTACATTTTTGATAGTGAGAAGTATCAAAAGTTTAGCTTCAGTTGATGGATACAAGCAACAAACTCATTCAAATACAGCAAGTTCTTTTAATAAAATGATGTATTTGCCTATGCACAGGTGGATTTATAAACCTCATGACATACTCCACAGATATATTTCTGCTTGACAAAGGTGAAAGACATTCTAGGCCCGTTGTGCTGTGCAAAAGAGCACAAAGTAGGAAGCATTATTTTCAGTGTAAGAACCACACGGGGGAAAAGTAATGCAATTGAAAGCAGATACAAGAATGTTATAATTTTCTGAGACCATGGA
Organism: Dasyprocta punctata; assembly: GCA_004363535.1. Classification (NCBI taxonomy): domain Eukaryota; kingdom Metazoa; phylum Chordata; class Mammalia; order Rodentia; family Dasyproctidae; genus Dasyprocta; species Dasyprocta punctata. The sequence continues at coordinate 22,767 of RJWM01019374.1, forward strand.
AAATAAGGATGATAAAGAGGAATGTAAGTACATTGTACGGTGATACATGCTGTAGTTCACAGGAGATGTCAATTAGTGTTCTAATGGAATGAAGAATTTCTGTACAAGTAGTATCAGAGATGAAAAAGAGAAGAAGGAAAAAGGCAAGAGAATGTTTAAGAGAGCTATTGCAGAGGTTGTTCAAATCACCTGAGACTAAAATATGAGAATGAAAATGACTATCTGAGTTGGATTGGAGGCAAAGATCACTGGAAGTGAACAAGTGAAGAAACTGAAAAGCCCAAGGTCATCTAGATGTTAGACCCCATCAAGAAACCTGGGAGTTTTAAGGCAAAAGAGACAAGAAATGGTGGAGAAGCCATAACACGAAGCAAAAGGGTGAAGTAACTATCCTGTGTGTGACACTGACCCTTGGTCTTGGACTCAGGCCCTGAGACATCCCAGGAACCAGCCTCCTGCATTGCCTTTTTCCAAGAGTTCCTCCTGTGATACTTGTCTGCAGTCTGTTTTTGGTTTGACGCCAAACAGATAGAGCACCAAACCCATGTCCTTCCTATGGTGGGGAGGAGCTTCAAATGACTTCTGAGAGCTCATGGAGATGAACAGAGAAGAAGAAGTACAAGGGTTTCTGCACAGGCGGGGCATGGTTCTGCAGTGCTGTGGCTAACTGCTGGCACAGAAATACATGTCTGAATCCCCAGGTTCTGCTGGCTGAATCTTCAAGGTGGATAAGGTTTCATCATGCATCACAGCTGAGAATCGCTCTTTGGGCATCCCAGAATCATCTATGTTTCGCAGGTTAGTAAAGTATTTCAACAGCTGCAGACTTTGCCCCACAAACTGTCTATACCAGAAAAGTGAAGTGTGTCCTGAAATAGGAGTACAGCTCAAATTTACTGTTTGTCCCTTCCCTGTCACCACATGCCTTGGTGTCTGGGTGACTCCAGCATCTGTAGGTTGTAAGAGTAAGAGACAGAATTAGGGATCAGAATAAGGAACATACTTGGATTCATAACTAATGATGGCCAAACATGCAGACTCTCTATTTTGGGGGACTCACCTACTCCCAGGAAACAAAGGACCATAAAACAAAGGATCCTGGTGATCATGGCAGGGTGGGGAAGGAGGAGGCCACACCTTTCCTCACCAGACCCTGTGAACATGAGCAAAGAGGCTGAGGATTCTAGGACCTCTTGCCTCCCCAGGCAGAGGGTGGCTTGGGAGTGACATCACTGCCTGTGTCACAGCTCAGAAGATTTCCTTCTAAAGAAGAACACTGATCTGCTACTAAAGATAGACTGAAATAAATATCTGCTCCAGGATGGTGCTGGCTCATTTGAAGACTATAAACACCTCCATGAACTGTTACCTCTCATAGCCCCTGCACTGTGGGGACCATGAAAGAGCACATCTCCCCCTCCACCTTTCCTGATGTATGACTTATCACACTGCTTGATGGACATTGCCTCTCTGATGGGCCATCAGCATCTCAAATTCTGGACATGAATATATTGCTTTCTAAATCTCAAGAACTTCATTATCTGTCTCACTGGCAAGGTTTGTCTCCCAGACAAGCAAAAACAAAATAATGCCTTATTAGTTTGACTTCGCTCCAGATTGTTCCTAGAAGCATTTAGATGTGGGTTCTCATCATGAAAAAGACAAAACTTTCCCTGGGAAAAGATGGGACTGTAAAAATTTTATTCCTCTTGAAGGCTACAGACTGATGCCCTTGTGCTGATCTTTCCTAGACCAGAGCATAGTGTCAGGTCAAATTTCTCTTATTCCTTCAGACACTGATATAGACTGAGCAGGGACAAATTGGGCTTTAACTTTCCCTAGAGCACCTCAATAAAGCAGTGCACAGTGAGTCCAGTCCTCTTACTTCTGGCAGATGTTCTTCAGTGTTTGAGATCTCACTCTCTGTGTGGCAAGGTAACCAATACTACAGTTAACTCTATCTGATGGAGGGACAGTTAACTCTACCTTGTGAGAATTTGAAAGCTATCCTGGTTCTTAGGTTGTTGGCATTAATACAAATTTTGTTCATAGAGGTCATAGAGCAAACTTAACGCTAGTCTTTGTCATTGGCACACAGACACACTCTTCCAGTCCCCTGAATTAAGGAGTATGTCAAGACCGCAGAGAGAAATACATGACTGGCTGACTTGGAAACTAAACAGTGAAAGTTCATAATCACAAAGAATTCGAAGTGCATATTCTGTGTAGGCTCACAGTTTTGTTCCTGAAGCACTTCAAACATGTGTTTTGAGGCTCTGTGACATCCTAGGACCCATGCATAAAAAAGGTAGAAGCTGGTAAGGGGAATTGGTAGAGGGGAGATGATACCACCAACACATAGAAGGCACTGTGAGTCAGGGAACAATTCTAGGATGGAGGGGTTTTTTTGTTGTTTGTTTGTTTGTTTTTACCTGCATCCAGGACTAATATCCTCTAGGGTATAAAGAATCATAAAAGAAAGAAACTGTGAGAATATAACAAAATCAGCACATAACCATAGCATCTCTTTCAGTTACTGCTCTTCTAGAAATGCCCCCTGGAACCATGACTGGCAACTAAAGGACACAAAATGGCTCACAACAGTACAGTAACTAGATAAGTCCAAGGTCACATGAGAAACTGAGAAGTTGCTCACTATACTTCCCATTGTGACAAAACAGAGATCCATGGCAGGTGGAAATGACATCCTAATGAACCATCCATATTAGAACACACTCAGAAATGCCCCAAATCTGAGCATATACTACTTCTATTTTTAAAAGTTCCCCTAAAACCCTAGGAAAGATCAATGTAAATCATCAGGCTTTTATTTTTCAACAATTCACATCTCTTTTCTCAAATCTGATATGTTCCAGGTTTTGAATAGTATTTAGTTCCATTACAATATTTTATTTCTAACACTTTATTTCAAGTCTCACATATTTCATACTCTCTGCCACTATGTAATGCTTTAAGAAAGACTAAGCTAAATTTTTAAATGGTTAAAGTGCTTTTTAAGTTTGCCTTATTCATTCTATAGAACTAGTAGCATTAGCAACATTCATTGAATTTTGATATTGAATAATGTCTTTCATTTTATACTGGCATCTTGGCCCGGATCATTAAACTTTCTAATCTATTCTGCTAGAATTTACTTTTATGATCTTCTGTGGGGAGAGAGAGAGAGATGAAATTAAAGAGGTCTGGGTCTTATTATATAAGCTCTATTTAAACAAATATTGGATATCTTCAATTTTCGGTGTTGTACAGTTCTATCTACAAGGATTTATCTTCCTTATTTTCACTAAATTCCTCTTTAACATGTCCTGTCTTACATTAGACTGTTTTAGGAGTAATAATTTTAGGGCTGGGGGTATAGCTCAGTGGTCCAAGCACCTGCCTGGCAAGTGCAAGGTCCTGAGTTTGATTCCCATTAAAGCACAGACTGTAGCTGAAGACCATGTAATAATGTGAGTATTTTCGTTGATCTCTATAGGTATCCCCTGTCAAAGCTGCCCTTTTCATACATAACTCTCCATGTAGCCATAATTTTCAGTGCCGTTTCCCCATGACTTCTGAATCTTGTCTTCCTCTTGGGAATCTTTTCAGGGTACCTGTGAGATCCTGTAGTTTTTCTTCTAAATGACTTTCTCTAGCCCCTAGTAAAATTGTCTCTCTTTGTGAAGACACAGATAAATTTCTCTCTTTTCCACTGTCCCCTCTAGAGCTTTTCATCCTGAATGGATTCACTCTTCCCTTTATACTCTGTTTTTCCTGGACCCAAAACCCTCTCTTTCCTTTTGCATAAGGTTCTAAATCTTCAAAATGCTAGCACTTCTTCTGTGGAAATTTTTTTTCTTTAATGAAGCTATATTGTTTATTTTTGTTCAAAATTAATTCTAAAAATTCAGTCTCATGTTGCTTATGTTTGAGTCCCTGTGTTCTCCATTTATTAGCAATCTAATGTTGGGAAAATTACACACTTTCAGTTTTGTCCTCTACATGATGACACACCGACTAAACATTTTTAGCAAATAGTGGCATGTCCAAGACACAGTCAGTAAAAGTCATATAAACACTTTCTACTGTAATTACTCTTGCTGGGTTCCTGTCCTTATATCAACAGAGAATCATCACTTCAAACCACTGTGTTGCCTCCTCTACTCTTTCTGCAAATTTAAATTCCTTGTGATGTAACACTCAAAGTACAGAGATTCTATTGATTACCCTTTAAAATTTTGCAATAATTTTGTTGATTGATTTTGCATTTTAGTGTGCACATGATCTAATTTCTTTTGCCTTAAGAGTTCTCATTACTCTTTTCTTCAACTCAAAGAGCCTAATCAATTATGTTTACTGCCATTTACTCTAAATTATTTCTGTTTGAAAATTCACAGTTACTTGTGATTTATTTCTGTTTGAAAATTCACAGTTACTCATGGTTTATTCTCTTTGACCTCTTGCTGAGTCTTAGAAATAGAAATTCTTCCTTGACAATCTACCTGATAAGGCAATTTCAATGAATATTTTCTCACTGCCTGTAAAACTCAGTAACTTTGCATTTTTTAACTTCTTACAAGTGCACAGGAAGGTTATATTTCAGAAAATATCCAGACAAGAGCAGTGGCCATTGTATAGCTCTGTATATTCTGGAAGACCCACAAGTCTGATGCTGGATTGTTAAGGTTTAATTCTAAAATGTTTCCAAAATTTTATGCATTTAGAGTTGGGGCTTCTAAGAGGTGAATGTATAATAGGGGTTAATTTATAAATGAGTTATAGCTAAGCATGCTATTAGTAAGTGGGGCCTGGTCAGAGGATGCAGGCCACTGGAAGTGTGACTTGGAAGAATATGTTCTTGTCCCCAGTTCTCTCTCTCGCTCTCTCTCGCTCTTGCTCTCTCTCTCTCTCTCTCTCTCTCTCTCTCTCTCTCTCTGTCTTTCCTCCTTGGTGACTATAGGGTGATCAGCTGTCCTCCACCATTTTTCTACCATATTGTTTCTACCTGCAAACCAGATAATCATGCACCAAACTCTGAAAGCATGAGCCAAAATTAATTCCTCATCCTTTAAATTGTAGGTATTTGGTATTTTGTCTCAGCAATGGAAAAGTGACTAATAAATACATATTATCTGAATTACATAGTCTGCATTTGAATTTAGGAAGTGGAGATGTTAATAGGCCTTTTACTAGCCCCAAACACATCTATTGGATATTAGTAAGACATAATTAGAATACTGTGAATATTAAAAAGACTTGTCCTTTCCAAATATAAAGCAATTATACTTTTGTATTGTATTTATTGGGAAGGAAAATTATTTTTTGGGAAAAGGAATATTATTGAATTTGTACCTATGGATCCAAGAATTATCAGTATTGGAGAATCATCCTCAGTAAAATCTAATGACCATATTGGGGGTTCATGCAGATATGACTCTTAGAAATAGTTCACAGACTTGATACTCAAGCAGAAACTGCAGATAATGTCTAAGAAACCTTCCCACAAACCTGCTGACTTTAAACAGCCATTCATTATTACTAGTGACTCTGTGGAATGAGTAGATAGTCCTGTAAATCTTGGTTTGTTATTCTAGATAATAATTCTATCTTGAATAATGTCATTTGAAGGCTTTGCAACTTCTGTGGTATCTATTGTCATTCTCTTAATAGAGACTTCTGCAGAACAAAGGTTTTTAAATTTGATGGAGGAATTTTGTATTGAAATAATCCCACTGGTGAGGTTTATGGAATTAAATAGAAACAAATCAGAGCTCAGTGAAATTCCCAATCTCCTAAAGTTTGTAAAAATAATACAATGAGAATAATCCTGATCCATCTACATGGTTATTCATTCACAAAATCAGTGCTTATTATTTCCCACTGTGAAAAAAGAGTCAGTAGAGTCATTTGTTGCTTCATAGAGAAATAAAGTATTCAACAATGTCTTGAGTAATTACAAGGATTGAATATGTTGAAGATGGTAGAAATTGCAGGAGCAAGAGCATAGAGAGATATTAAATTACGTAAAGATTTTTTGAAGAAAATTAAGTATAGTTGATTACTAAGATAAATGCTATGAGGCATCCATGGCCTAGACCTTTAAAAATTCAAATATTTTCATCTTGTAACTGATGCAGCACCAGTGAATGTATACAAACTGGAAAAAGTGTCCTAAGTGGATTATTTCATCACACTAGTAGTATAAATTAGACCTCCATACAGTAAAAAGCAAAATCAAAGTGGGAAAATTTGGAAATGTTGTGAGGAATAAAAGAGTCAAAGCATATGCACATATTTTTTGCCGAGATGCCTCGGGTGTGGTTATCTCCTCACTGAGCTGGATTAGGAGAATGTTGTCTATGTCACTTGTTACAGAATAGCCATTTGAAATAATTTTGTCTTGCATCTGTTTCTTTTTTTTTTTTTTTTTTTTCTTGGCACCAGGGATCGAACTCACACCCTTGCACCTGCCAGGGCAGGCGCTTAAGCCACTGAGCTGAACTCCTGGCCCTAGTTTTTTGATGCAGGGTTGCACTATGTCGCTCAGGCTGGTCTTGCGCTCGCGTTGTAGCCCAAGCCGGCCTTGAACTCACAACGCTCCTCCTACCTCAGCCTCCAGAGTGCTGGGATTAAAGGCGTGCGCCACCATGCCTGGCTTGCATCTGTTTCTCTAAGTCCATTAATCCATTCCAAACACAGACTTTCATTGTCTTCTTTATCTAGTATTCAATGTTACAATTTGGGGATAATATTTCAAACAAGTTTTCTACTCTCAGGAAGCTTAAGTTTAGGAGAGATGAACATTCACTCACTTACTCAGTAGATATATACTGCAATCATGGAATAAAGTCTGTAAAGGATTGAAAGAAAAAACTCTGAAGTGAGGAAGTCAAGCAACTGAAAAACCAAGCAATGCATGCAGTATCCTGGTGAATATATATATATATATATATATATATATCTCAAGGATGAAGACAAAGTTGGAGGTAGACAGAAGGACTGAATGAGAAGAGAAATCTAATACTAAAGAAATTGGCACAACAATAAAGTGCAGTATCAAATGCTATATGTGTAACAGAGTTGGGCTTTAAACTAGAAAGAAAAATGAGCTGGAAGTGTTAGAGAGGATCCACAACAAGGATATGCAAATAAAATCATATGCAAATAAAGACTATGTTTCCTGATATACCCACAAAAGAAACTGCATTTCCCTCTGTACTATTTTCATATTGAAAGCCAGAGCAGTTGAATGCCAAAAATAGGTAAAAAAAAAATGTAATTTGGCTTTGGCAGGACACACATAAACTTGAATTGCCTTGGCCATTCGAATACATATATCTTTTGCACCAGTTGACAAGGATACCCAGATAGGGGTTGAAAAGCAATCAGTAGGTGAATGAGACTATAGAAGAGAGGAATTAAAAGTATTCAGAATGGATTACAGTAGAAATTTCTGACACAAATCAGAAAGAAAATACAGATTTGGGTGTTAAGGATACAGGATCAAGAAGAAAGGAGGGCAAAGTAAAGAGAACAGGTCTTTGTGATTTGGGATGGGCCAAGGTGGATCCATATTGATTGTTCAGAGCAGGTGACTCATCATCCTAGAACATGCATCAGTCTCTCTCTCACAGACAGGAAATCTCACTGGGAAAGAGAGCTGTTCACAGTTTAGAGTGAAAAGAGATGGGCAGGCAGCATAGGTCAGAAGTCATGGCTCTTATCAAGGAGACCCACATTTAGCAGGGGATAATGATGACAGGAAGGAAAGATGGTTTACAGTGTGAAAGGTTTACCTGACATGTGAACTTAGAATCCACAGATAACTTGCAAGATATCCCTGAAACTCATTGCCTGTTATTTCCTACTCAAGTTTCCTGCATTGTTACCTTATTTTTTCTAACTTTGCCCTGCCCCCACCCCATGTATGTCACATAGGAATGGGGAGCAGGGGAGGCTGTACTCAGGGCTGGGAGGATGGAGAGAGGAGGGGGCACCCCCGGCTTGCTGCACTGGCAGGGTATGATCCCACAACACAGTGGATAAGCTACTGGCACAGATACACAGCTGAATCATTGGGTTCTGCAGGCTGGATCTTCAGGGTGGAGAATGATATGAAGCAATCCTTGGGCATTTCCCCTTCATTCATAAGAGATCGGCTGTGGAAATAAGCCAGCAGTTCCAGTCTCTGCAACACAGTTTGTCTGTACCAATAAAGGTCATTGTGGCCCCAAACTGGTTCGCATTTCAAAGTTACTGCTTGTTTCCTTTTTTTTTTTTAACCTCATCCCTGGGTGTCTGAGTGACCCTAGCTTTAGTGTGCTCTTGAAAAGATTAGAGAATAAGGGAGAGAGAATAAGAAGATATAGGGAGTTATCAGTAGGGAATCCCAACATGAAAATGCTAACTATTTGCAGGACTCACTTGACACCAGGACACACAGGGTCACACAGCAGAGATCTAGGTGCCCATGGTCACGTGAGCAGATGTGGAACATCTAGACCAGGGCCCTGTGAGCAGGATCACAAAAGTGAATAGTGGTACACTTTATTCTTAGAAGATGTGTCTATCAGGGACATTATCAAGTGAGACACCTTCCCCAACTTGCAAGCTCCTTGCAGAGGAGGCTGCGTGTGTGGCAGATGAATCACATAGGACTGAACTCCACTATAAGTGATCCAAGATACAGATTTACCTACCTGGAGGCTCTTCGCAGTTTTGTTTGGCATTACCAATTGATAATGCTTTCTCCTCAGTGTGCTTCATCTAAGAGTCTGTCAAATATGTCCATAGATACCTCAAATTCTAAGTATTTAACTTTGAATTCATTGCCTTTTTGCTAACCATCTTCCCTGCATGCCTTCTTATTCCTTTCACTGGGTCTCGAGTAAAATGACTTATCTGGTCGTATCTTCATTTTAGTGCAATCTGTCTTCATTTTCTTACTTTCTTTCTGGCTATGCAGACTAAAAGGTCATCTTTGGATGTCAGGTATTTTGTCTCAGCAATGAGAGAAAAGTAGCTAAGACAGTTGTTTATAATTGGTAGATATTCTTAGATTCAAAGGACTGGACAGTGTATCTCTGTGTCAACAATGAAAATATGGGCTTAAAGTCTTCTTTCTTTGTTAGAAAATAACTTATCTGGCCAACTAAAGAAACAGAGCCCTCCTTCAACTCTCCATAACCTCCATCCAGAGAGGAAGTGGGTAGAGGTGGGTGGAGGGATGTGGGTGGTTTGCAGGTTCTTCTTATAAGGAAAAGGGCAGGAGTAAATGATTAAGAAATGTTGAGCATGAGCTGGGGGTGTAGTTCTGTGGTTAAACATTTACCTAGCTTGCATGGGGCCCTGGGTTTGATGCTTAGCAACACAAAAAGAAAGCTAACTGACAGATAGTTTGAAAGTGAACTAATGACTGGGAGTATGGAGACCCTGCAGGGAGCTCTCAGTGCCTCTCTAGATTCTAGACAAAAATGGAGCCACAGTGCCTCCTACTGGCCAGTGCACCGGGACAATGCAAATGTCCAGGAGGAGTAACTACGCTTTGCTTTAGTTTGAGAGAAGATATGGAATTTTATGATTCATTGGCGTTAGTCAATAAATAATACCAATATTGTTACGGCGTAGAATAGGACCACTTGAGAGACGCATATAGGAGTCAGAAAAGTGGAGGTTAAGTCAGTTTTAACATTGCTACAAGGCAGGGCTCTGATACAGGCTGTCCCTGTGCATGATTAGAATTAACTCCATTCTCTCTTCCCTGTGAACTCAGGGTGACCCTAAATGGAAAAGCAAGTTCTTGAGCCATTAATGTTAGTGCATGTTGAGAAAGCAACAAAGACAACCTTTTAGTCTGCATAGCCAGGAAGAAAGTAAGAAAATGAAGACAGATTGCACTAAAATGAAGATAGAACCAGATAAGTCACTTACTTCCTTCTAATAGAGAAAATTTTTTTAAGGAATAGAAAGTGTACAACTGAAGTATTACTTTGGGGACATCCTGCAAAATGTGGACTGTGGGTCAAGTGTCTAAGGAGACTGTGTAAGTTGGGAAAGATAGTCACATATCAGTTACTCTGTTAAATTCTAACAACTCAGGTATATTTATAAAACCCACCCTGCATGTATGACAACAGACTGGTGATTAAATTCATATTGTGCTTCTTCTGTGCTTCCTGACCACATCTAAACTTTCATTTTCTGTTCAATTTCCTATCTTGACACTTCGTCCAAGGGAACATCAGGAGTTATTCAAAGAACATAAACAACCACATAAAAATACCCTTGTGATAAAAAGTAAAAAACATTTGTGTCGGTTTGATCACACCTCCCCTTTAAGTTTTTAAAAGCCCCTGCTATTGAAATAAAAATTTAACATTTCCATACCATTTGTGTTAAGTATCAAAGAAATCATAGACTAAGTATCTAACATTAAAATCCAAAGAAAACTGAACTCCAAATAAATTTCTTCAACTCTAATCTCAGTAATTACAGATGAAGGCACAAATTGTTCTATTGTTATCCAAATAGTTGGGTCAAAGTTTTAGAAAAGCATAAAAATTTCAGTTAATTAATGCTCTACAGATACAGTGAGGAGAAACTTGGCTGGAGTCTTAGAAGGAAAAAGCTGGCGAGGCGAGCACAGTTATTTCTCCAGCGGCATTTGCTGATGTCAGTTCAGCCCTCATTGAGCAGAATGTACAAGGGTGAGTACATCATTGTAATAAAGAGTCAGAGGTAAGCTTGCCGTCCAGGTGACCCAGGACACCCCAAGTCTTTCCTTCTGATTTGGAAATCTTCAGGTTGTTTATATCTTAAATATTTGATGGCAATAAAATTCTCTCTGAAAGAAGATATGTCCATCATTTACCAAAAATTGTATCTCCAACTATAATGTATAGGGCAACATCAAAGGTAATCATATTCGTAGAAAAATGTAAAAAACTAGCGCTGAGAAGCAACACAAAAAGAAAGTGAACAAAAATAGCACACAGAAGTCTCAGAGGTGAAAAAGCAGGGACAAATTCTGAGACAACTATATTTCCTATGTTCAAGGAAATAAAAAATGACTTTGGAAAATGTCATGAGGGAATTAGTAACTAGAAAAAGTGACATAACAGATGGAAGAAGAACCAAATAAAAATTCTGGCAAGAAGAGGGCGGATGGCTGTCTTCATCCATCACATCGGATGGGGTTTTGCAGATGAATGAATTGGATGAGGGGCAGTGAATAAATTGACAAAAATCATGACTTAGACTGTGTAAGCAAGGAAAGGATGCCAGGAGGGATGGGGGCAGAAAGAATGCCTTCGGAGGATTCCTGGTAAGCTACTTTCCAAGACCTCCAGAAAGGCTTCCAAATGACTTCTGTTATCTTTGGATTCAAGCAGAAGAGAGAGCAGAGGGCAGACACAAAGTTAGTCCTGAAGAGTGGATTATCAGAGATTGTTGATGCAGGATGGGGGCAATGGATTGCTTTGGTCATTCTTACGCATAATATTTTACCCCACTAAAGAACTACTTTGATATATGAGGACAGATGTGTGGAAATGTGCTCAACATTCTATGAACTGGCTGCACCAAGCTACCCGGTGTTGTGTTATGTCATTTACACTGAAAATCTGGAGCCTTCTGGAAAAGGTAGAGTTTATCATGAATTAAAATTTGAGATTAGTCGTGAGAATATCCATTATGTAGTTTCTTTGAAGTTGAAAAGGTACTGGAAAGAAACAAAAATTAGGCATCATAATCATCATATCATTGTTGTGAATATTTCCATAGAAGCGGGACTAGCGAGGCATTCCAAACACAATATATATGAGACTTTGTTGGAGAAAACTTCCAATGTAAGAGCATAGAAGAAGCCAGACAGTGAGGATGTCACCAGCATAACATTTAAATCATTCAAATGCCAGCAGCCACACAGGGATAGGCTACTGCTTTCTACTCACATATAATCACCACATGTATTAAGTGTGTTGCACATTTCCACAAGTGAATATTTTTTATAGGAGAAAAGGCATCTCTAGACACTGAGGACTGAGTCTATGATAAGTCATTTTCAATGCTGTGTCCTTTAGCTGTCATGGAAAAGTGTTTCAAATCTCTGAAATGTTGCTGTTTTCATACATTTGAAGCCCTGTAATTTCAAGGGAGAATTCATGTCCCCCTGGCATCTGAATGGTAACCTGTATCTGCAAGCCTGCTTCCTTCTTTGGATGAAGAAGAGTAGGGTAAGTCCTCTGCCCAGGGCTGCTATGGGTGAGTAGAACAGGAGAACCACAGGGCTTTGTGCCCAGCAAGGATGTGTCTGCATTGCTGTGGCTTAGCTGCTGGTGCAGAGATTCAGTGCTGAGTGTCCCAGATCGGCATGCTTGATTTTCAGAGTGGAGTCCACTCTTTTTGGCCTCTCTGAAGAAAGCAGATCCTTAAGCAACTGTGAATCATCCAGAATGTCTTCATTCTGAAAGGTAATCAGAAGCTCCGTGCTCTGTTCAGGCTCTGCTGGTAACAGTAAGAAGTAAAGTGGCCAGAGATAGGATCACCCCCAAAATCTGCCACCTGTCCTTTCTCTATAATCTTATAATCTGAGAGATTGAGTGACTCCAGATACTGAGAGTTCTGTGGGGTAGAAAGACAAGGCTTTTCATTATGAAAACACTAGGAACAGTCACTGGGGAGAGACAGTGCAAAGAGCTTGGTGTTATAGGACTTGCCGATACTTAGGAGGCAGAGCAACACCCCCAGAGGAGGTTGATGCCCATGGCAAGGGCAGTGGAGGCTGGAGACTGACCAGGTCGGGACCCTTGGAAGTACTAGAAGGAGGAACATCTCTCATCCCATACAGCGATTTCTACAACAACATTACTGTCTTCCTAAATGCCTTCAGTCTTAGAAACCATTAATTACAAACTACAAAGCTAGAGGTAGGTGTAACACATTTACAGACTGTGTAAGGTCATCCAAGTATCTGACTCACAGATCTAAGTATCTCACTTACAGCTCCAGAGCACGGGTGACTGGATCTCCTTCTCTATCCCCAGATCATCCTTTAACTCTACTGGGTGTTTTGACTTGAATATGGTAAAGGCAACTTATGTGAGAAATGTCATTTAGTGACTCCTCTATCTGATCTGCATTTCTCCTTTGCGAGGTCCTCCTTTCTTCCAGCAACAGAGGGTAGCTGCCACAACTTTATCGTAGCAGTACATTGAACTAGTCGACATGCTCCAAGCTACAGGGGCAAAATTATGTCCTGATCCCCCGGTTATAAGGCTGTATTTGGCCTGGACAGTGCTTGGTTTCTTCTTGGCTTTCACCAGCTCTCACAAAGTATTGTGTGCGAAAGCCTCCATTGTGATGCTGCCTGTACTTCTAAGTCACCAATGCAACAAGTGTCAGGTTTGATATGTCACCTAAAGAAGGTGGAGAACTTTCCTATCCTTGAGATGATAAGTGTGGATATTGCAGCAATAAATTGAACAGACCTTCCTGAAAGTCACAACTGTAACAGAATTTACAGTTAAACTGCCGTGACTAGCATTTGACTAGTTTCCTTCTATAATTTTATTTTTCTATCAGGATGCTAAGGTTAGGGGATTTCAGAAGTGATGAGAATTGATATGACAGAACAAAACATGGACATTCATGTTCTGAGAGGTGTGAACAGAGATATTTTGCCAAGTTCTCCAATCACAGGGAACACAGGCTAGTGTTGTCAGGTGTAACTGTTTATAGCTAGATGTCCCCCCAAGAGCCTCATATGCTCATAGGTTGGGCTTCTAGAAAAAGATCAGACCCTGGAGACACTATTGCTGACTTGTTGTTAGGAGGGGTCTGGTCTGAAGATGGGGTTTACTGGGGGTGTGATTAGACATTTATCTCTCCCTTCACTCTCTTTGATTCCAGGCCATCCTGCCTGGAGCAACTTTTCCTCTACCTCCCCCTTTTGCCATGCCATCCTACCTTGGAGCCAGCGAACTATGGACTGAAATGAGCCAAAATCAAAATAAGCATCTCCTCCTTTAGGGTGTGGATGTTGTGTGTTGTGTCTCATCGACAAGATGAGGAAAGTGACTAAGAAAATGGGAAAAATGTAGAGAGTTACTCCTACTTACTGCAGGAGTGTAATACACATAGTCTCTAGTCCAGCTAATCCTTGTTCATAACCAAAACCTCCTGAGCCTGGCTTTTACTGTTCTACCAGCATTCTGATTTCCTGAGCTCTGACCGGAGTCATTCATCAGCTTTGTTTATAGAGTTCTTAGGCTCCTCTAACTCAAATCTCCAACCCTTTCCAAACTTCTGCAAGCAAGTTACAAGGGTTTTTAAGTCATATGATCAGATACTGTCAGAGCAACAACCAACTTTCTGAGTATAAATTTCCTGTATTAGCTTTCTTGTTGCTGGGACACAATGCTCAATACTCACAATTTTAATGCCTGATTATAATATATAATTAGACTGGATTGCTAGTATCTTAGGCAAAGTCCCTCATTGCTGAGACAAACTATCTGATGCCCAAAATTAAGGAAGGAAAGATCTATTTAGCTCACAGTTTGTGGAGGTTCCAGTCCATAATCTGCTGTCTAGAACGTATGGCAGCATGGCACAGGGGCAACAGTTCAAGGCCTCATGAAGCCTCTAGCTTCAAAGTTTATCAATGTATAGCAAAAGGGAGTTGAAGGATGTCTCTGCAGAAAAGAGTTGACATAGTAGGTTGAGTGTGCTGTGCTTAGAAAATCCTACTCACAAGGTTGAACTTTGCCTGGTATCTATCTGTAAGCTTGGCTGTTGAACAGTGCCCTGCACTGAAATAAAAATTTTCTTAGGTAAGGTGGATCATGTTGCCTAGATTGTTGGTGCGACCCATATCATGCTTAGCACTAGATTTCCTTCTGGAATCTGGATTGTTGGTACACATTGGGTAGAGGGTGCTAGGTGCCAGTCTTCTGTAAAATCGCTAAGGATCTGAATTTTCATGGCTCCACTGGTAAAAACACCGCACACATTTTAACATCTGGCGGGGGCAGTGAATTCTGTTGACCTCTCCTGGAAGGAAAGAAGCATAAGAAAGCTGAATATAGATTCCCCTTGATCCTATCTGTGTGCTTTTTCACTATGATCTGCTGCTGAATACTTGCTATGTCACTGTCATAAATTTTATCCATGAGTACGGTTCTATACTGTATCATGTGAATACTACCTCCAGATCTCCAAATGTGGGAGGTATGTATGGGGACCCCCAACAGAGTGCCATGGGATTGGCATTGACTTACATCATTTTTATCCACATCTGGACCTGTAGATGGAGTCTGAATATTCCAATTGCACAGAGGCTGGAAGTCGTAAAGGAACAACCTGTGTGCGATGCATACTAATGTCTTCTGTCGTACTGATTATTCACCACTTGTGGACATTTCTCATGCTCCTTCCTGGTCCATGGCTTGATTTTTCACTTTTTACATTGAGTTTTGATGCAAAGATTTTACTACAACTGAAATCATATTATTCCTCCTGTCTTATATTCTTTTGTGACTCTATTAAAAATATCCTCCCTCAAATGAAAACTAAAAATATTTTTCTTAATCCGTTCTAGAAGATTTAAATCTTTGGTCCACAATGAAGTGCATGTGAAATATGTTTTCATGAGAGGAATGAAGTCGAGATCCTGGAAAAAGAGGAAGGGACATATGTTCTGCCCAGAAGAAATGACCTGGGAAAAAGTGTCCCCTGAGTAGAAAATGACACAGGAGGACAGAACTGACTGTGGAGAAGCATGGCTTGGGGAGAGAGAGCTGAGGAAATGTGGTACAGGCCAATGATGGAGAGGAAAGTGACGTGCAATGACACAGGACCTGATAGGACTAGGGCCCCAGACAGTAAAGGCTGCAGGGAGCAGAGACTGTTTATAACCGGGAGTTGGATGGTGGTAGAAGTCACTGAAATGCTCAGGGGTGAGAAAAAGATGCAGGTTTGGAGATTACCAAGGGAGTTATTATATAACAATTAAAGATGCATTTCTTCCAGCAGAAAGAGATACAGAAGAGAAAACCAGCAGTCTAAAGGTGTTGAGGTGACCTCCAGTCTGGCTGAGATGAGGATGGCAAGGACCTCAGGACTGAGAACCAGACTGGGAGACTCCAGTCCATGTCAAGGACTCTGTGCCTCCTGCAGGGGCTGGGACTTCTCAAGGTAGAATCAGGGTTTGTGGGCACAGACAACCACAGCCTTCCTAACTGCACTTTATGTACAGAGAGAAGGTGGCCATGCAGCGCTGTGGCATCACTGCTAGCACAAAAGTACACAGATGACTGGGACAGGGTGGCTGAGACCAGAATTAGGGAGAAGTCCTCTGTTTTTTCTCTGGAG
>RJWM01019375.1:0-39200 GCA_004363535.1 Dasyprocta punctata
TATAATTTCAAACCTTGTTTCTAGCTAAGTATATCTGGAAATATAGGACTGAGAAATTACTTTGATTTATGGTATGAAGGGATAAAACATGAGTATTTGTCTAGTTATTTTTTAAAATTTTTGTAGAGCTCTACTTATTTAAATTCAGGGTAATATTTTAGAATGTAAAAACCTTGAAGGCATTATGCTAAATAAGCAGTCACAAAAGGCAGATATTATGTGATTTCACTTATATGTGGGACCCGGAGTAATCAAATCCACAGAAACAGAAGGTAGAATGGCAGTGGCCAGGGACTGAGGGGGGAGGAATGCGAATACATAAATGAATAAACAAGTAAACAGTCTTTTTAGCCCTGCAGTGAGATACACTATGTTATTTCAATATTATATTTCAACATCATATTTTACCATAGTTTTCCCTCAGAACAAAGAATAAATTCAAGAATTCATGCAAAGTACTGAGCATGAAGAACCGGGTAGGCAATTATTATTTCAGTAAATGTCATCTGTTTTATTTTATTATTAAAATAACAAATATTCCAGAAAGTCAGATGGGCAATTTGAAATATCTTTTCAGTGATCTCATGAGAATATGCTGACAGAGTCAAATGACATTCTTGAAGTATTTTCCAAAATCTTTCGCTAAGAAACTTTATTGTTCTAGGAGGAATCGTTGATAAAGACCTTCGTCACTACCTCAACTTACGATTTCAGAAGGGGTCTGTGGACCACGAGCTTCAGCAAATCATTCGCGACAACCTCTACCTCCGCACCGTGCCATGTGAGTATGAGGGAGGATACCATTTTCTCCCTGTGTTATGGGGAAGTATGCAGCTCGGTGGCCACTGTTTAAACGAAAAGTTAAACCATGCTGGTTATTTTATGGTGGACCTTTGGGAAATAAAACTGATTTGACATATGGAAGTTTTAAATGCAAATACTTCTGAGTGTGGTTGCGTGGTTATGATGAAGTAGTGGACAGAAGAAACTGGTGATTTTCAGGCTATAAAAATCTAACTTACACTTCTCAAGTTAGTCTGGAGATGTGTAAATTCTAGTCCGGGCTTTTGATGATTCAGAGTGAATCAAGATTGAGGTAGAATTCCACATCAGGAGACAGGAGAATGGAAATTCAATGTATTAGTTGAAACATCTGTTTTAGAAAGAGAATCTACCCAGTAAACTCGTTTTTGCTTTGCAGCAGAGGAATTTCTTACGTGGACACGCTTAAGAGTAGGAAGCCATGGTGCTGCATGTTGGAACAAATTTCTTGTATGCAACCTATGGAAATCTACAAATGTCAATTTCTGATTTTCTTTTAAAAGAGAGGAATTGGTAAAATCATAAAAAAAAGTATAAACAAAATGCTTGGTACCTATTTTACCTAGTTTGACAATCCTTTATTAACTTTAGGACAAATGAAGGACTTTGCAACTCAGGTCCTAGATCCCACATTGATATCAAATTCCATTTTCTTTAAGAGAGATTTAATAGGCGTCGAAAACTTTCTACAAAGCCTGGTCTGTGGGTATTGTCTGTATTCCTTTTGCATTAGGTCTGAACTTTAATAAACTCAAAGCTATGGGCTCTGGAGGCTTAATGTTAAAGAAAGAAAACTTAGCTAGAAAAAATGAAACAAGCAAAACAAACAAACAAACAAAAAACATTTTTGATATCTAGGAATGAGTCACCAGCACTATGTAAGTAATATATATATGGGTAACTATACTGAAATAATGAAAACACCCACAGATTTGAAGATGGACAGGTAAGTACCCCGCCCTTTCAACCCACACACACTTCAGAAGGGATGAATTCTCAGCCGTATTAGTACTAAATGTTTATCAAAGTAAGAGCGCCACAGCAGCGTCAGATATTCCTAAATGAGAGTCCTCGCTGGTTTCCATCTAGCTCTTTCTGTGTGTGTTAAATAAAAGAATAGACTTTTGGACTCTTGCTGTAGAAGTAGAAGTTGAGAAAAGTGCATTCTTAAACTTACGAGCTTGACATCACAGTGACGGGCACGGGAAGATGAATGAAAGGGAAGTGACTGAACTATTTATAAGGTAACGGGTGGACGCATTTTCAAAGCTGTGATGTTGTCACTGTGGCCTTGTGAATTTATCTTTTGTGACATGAAAGAAAGGCGATCTGAAATACTAAATAAAGAATCCAGACACTTTATTATGTTTAAAAGCTGAGGGAAATAGGTAAGAGGCTGACATTCAGGAATACTTGCAGTCTTTGCTAAGGAAAATGATATAAATAAGAAAGTCTTAATTAAATATGAGGATATTAAGTAAATTTTTGTATTAGTTAACTAACGTCTTAAGCAAAATATTTCTTTAGAGTACCAAACAAAAAACTATGAAGGAAAAATAATAAGAAGGTAAAGTATCTACATTTACACAAGTAAACATAGAGTTTCAAGATGTGATTCTGAAAGAAGGTCATAATTTTAATTGTAAGTCCTTGAATAGCACCTGTAAAGAAGATAATTAGAAACTCAATGAATCTGAATATTATGATGAAACAATTATTCCTTAGTTTTTTTTTTTCAGCCACCACTCCTAATAGCCAATTCCAATGACACCATTTACTAATAGTGCTTTTTATCAGGGTGTAATACTAAAAACAATTTTTGAGGTAGGGATGATTCTGATTTATATTGTTAAAAACCATTTTTATACTAACAAATTAGAACAGGACAGTCTACCATCTTCACTCAGTGTATCTTTTAATGAAGTGTTCAGACATTTTTAGAGAGTATGCTATGAAAATGCATGAATAGTATGAAAAATCCTACCATGGCTTGGAAACATAAATTAGATCCAAAATGATCTATTGGTACTGAGTATAGAATCATACTTCTTACACATTCTCCTAGGTCAAAATATTCTTTCTGGTTTTCATGAAATCAGCATAATAAAAGGAAAACGTGCCACTGAGGCGCACACCATTGCCCCAGTGCACGTGTGCGTTAGCGTGTGCTCAGGAACCTCCAGCAGTGGCATCGGGAATAAGGCTTTGATAACTTCACTGAAGCAAAATTACAGTTCATTTAAAATTATGGGAAAGAGGACTAATTTTTTTTCACAGGATAATGAGTAATTCTGCCTGCTATATGCCATTACTCCTCTGCCTCTGACTACAGCTAGAAAGAAAGGAGCCAAGTCTTGGAGCTGGACTCGTGGGGTCCCGCAGTCCCCTGTGCAAACGCTCGTACTCATGAGCCAGGTGGCTTCCGGATGCACTTCCCAGGAAGTGCCTGGCTGCTGGCTGCGCAGGTGCGAGGAGAAGGTAGACCAGGTCTCCTGTGGGCTTTGACGGCACTTCATAAAACAAATGCTATCAGTCATACAATCAGCAAGGTTTGACTGTGTTTAGTCTTTTGTGTCCCCAAACAATATCTCTGAACCTATTTCTTCAAAAAGTTCTTATAAGAACCATATAGCTAGGTATGGAAGGTAGTCTCAGTCTGGGAAATGGGATTGTTGTGCATAGAACGAGTGATGTGTGATACACAGGCACGCATTTGCACCTGTGCCCGTGCAACTACACACACACGCACTCAGCATTTGATGAAATCGATTCACCATCCCTTAAAATCAGGTCACAAAGTAAAAGATCCTTAAGAAGTGACTCTTGATACTTTCTGTGGAACTCAACAAGGCAGTCTCACGATGGCTCATGTTCACTGCAGACCTGAGTTTGTGCTTAAATATGTGACTTTCAGTTGCTAATTATGTAACTCATACCAGCGAAATAAAGATTTCTAGAAGACATGTGGTAAGAAGTGAAAGGCGACTGTCTGAAAATGGAGACTGTGAACGTATTTTCTACTATTAGATTTCAGGCTATTTAAGATTTTCATGTAATTGAACTGCAGATAAAATGAATAAATGATTGTGAAGCAAAACTGTTGTGGCCTAGAGTGTGATAAAGACTAATGGGGAAAAAGTGCACAGATAAAGATCTGAACCCTTCATCACCTGGGGTTTCAGTTACGGTGGCAGCAGACAACGGGCAGCTTCGGAAGCAGGATTGGCAGCGTCTGTTCAGAGATGACACAGGACGGTTACATCGCAGCACGTGAGATGCACGAAGTTAAGGCAGCATGCGTTGTCCCTGGGGTAGGATAGATCCAAAGTATGGGGAAAATTCTTGGAAATAATACTGAAAAATATTGGATTAATTCGTAAGTTTTTGAAGAATAAAAATGTAGCTTATTTTGGCTTTAATATTCTACTGAGCATAATGATTACATATATTTCATCTGAGTCTAGTCAACCACAGTTAAGCTGACCATGCTTGGGATAATCATCCCAATTTGCTGATAAAGTTATTGTCCTTTCTATCTTTGATATGTATTACAGGCACAAATTAATTTTTGAGGAAGGTATCAGCACAGACATAAATTTTAGATACTGTTTCCCATTATACCAGATGACATGGTAAAGGACTTCAATGACCAAGTTTGAAAGTTTCAAAATGAAATGGAAGATAGTTAAAACTTGTCTCCATACACTGTATTTATCATTTAGTGAAATGGTTTTGTTAGGAAATATTTTAAATTGATTTGAACCCAGAAGAAATGCCAGTGTGTACCAAGTAAAAGAAAAATCAATAAAATTAAAGTCTAAAACTATTCCATGAAAAATGAATAAAATGAAAAACATAGGCTTAAAATATGAAAGAAATTTCTTCTACGGAAGACCTGTTCGAGGTATAACCCATAATGATGTCTCTACATATTTAAGTGACTTAAGTTAGTAAAACTGAACCATGTTGAAAGAAGAACTGTCAAAGATAAAATTGTAACATTTCTAATATATGCATTTTAAAACTTTCTGATACTTATGCCAAATTGTCTTTCACAGAGAAAAAGATAGAGACAGGATTTTTATGAGTTATGAGAAAGTCTTCTGTTAAGAACAATTACAGCATACCAAAAGGTGTAGTTATGCAAGAAATCAACTGTCTTTTTGTTGGTTATATAATGCCAAGTAAGACTGGCCACAAAAAACTACTGGAGAGTGGCTGATTAGGTTACCAAAGAGAAAGGTATAGTAGATTACCAAAGTGAACAAACCATCTCTTACCAATGGAAGGAATTTCTCTCATAGAAATATGATCAGGAACATGAGAAATTTCCCAAAATATCTGTAAGCAGTGTAGACGTGTGGGCTGAGAGGATAGGTTGCATGCATAAGAGCAGAAGCATTTGATCTGACTGGATTTTAAGCCAACATATTACAACAACTGTGCATTATACATCTGCTTCCACATTATTCTGGTTGCCTCAAATAAGAACCCTCAATTTAGAAGCTTTTTTTTGAAATCGTTTTTAAAATATAAATCAAATATTCTTTCACAAGGATCTTAGAATCAAGTTGCCAGATTTTTGTTCTTTGAAAATGAATGTAATTTTTTAAATGGAGTAATCATATTTGGTGGTAAGTGTTGAAAATGAGGGTTATTACAAAATAAATATGGTTATGAGCATTAGGGACCAAAAAGGAAAGGAAGTCTATAAACAAATGCAACTAAATTTCTTGAGAAATTTATAAATTGTCCTAAAAATCTAGACCAAAAGCAAAACTTCAAAGCTTTCTGAGCATAGGAAATACTTGAAAGTATTCTGGCCATTTACTCATTCAGATAGCTGCCTACTTGGTATGTTAAATGTGTTGTTCCTTTACCCAAAGTTCTAGTAAGCTTGCGCTCTCTTCCCGCTCCATGAAAATATTAAGATCCAGTTTCACGCACATATGTGACAGTACTATAAATTTTCTCTTCTGTTCAAAACAGAATGAATGTGTCTTTTTCGGTCAGATAGCAACATCCCTTGGTTTGGCTGACAGAATACTCTAGAGAGAAATAGCTTCAAGATACTGCTTAAAATAGAAAGTCAAGGAACATCAGAAGCGATTGTATTGATTTATCCATTGGGCTCCACAGGGCTTTACTTTTAGAATAAAGGTACATGTGTAGTGCAGAAGAACTACAGTAGACACCAACGGCGACAATATTACAGATCTTCCCAACTGTATAAAACTCCCTTTGCTCTGACTTGATTGGCTTTTTAAGTTGTGGCCCTGTCTTTCCTTTAGTTTTCCCCTTTGCTTTACATTGTTTTCTTTTCATTCTTCGGAAGAGCAAGACTCTCCACAGGAAATCCAGTTTGCAGGACTTGAGGGGTGTGAGTCGGAGGGATACGTGTACACCCTTGGATCTCAGCATTCCCCTCTGCTGCCTCTAAGTGAGGATGGGTGCTGAGCCCTGTCTATCCACCTCTGAGAAGACCAGTCAGCACTTTCCATAGAAAAAAGCCCAAAATCTGCTCCCTGCTGGCTTTAAAAGCATAGCCCAGAGAGCCAGGATACAAGAAGGTTGACATCTTTCCTGAGACACCCCTGCACTGTTCGAATAAAGAGTAAGGGCTCTGTCAGGTTCAGGCCTACCCAATTTTCCAGTCATCTGATTGGTTCCTAGGCTGTAGGATGATTCCAGAAGCCAAAGGAGGTAGGTAAGAAAATGGCAGCGGACACTGGTGTTATCATAGGACTTTAAGACTGGGTTTACAGTAGGACAGGGAGCTTTAGATCCAATGCACCTGAAATAAACCACAATAAAAAAGGAATCTTGATTAAAGTCACTGCTGTTCTGATGTCTAGTGCACCAGATGAATTTATTTGCACATTGTAGTTTAGCATAGCAAGTACTGATAAATGTGGGCTTTATTTGTTTGGTAACATAGAATTATGGAAAAAGCACTCATCTCAAAGTTAGGAGTTTTCATTTTTGGACTGGTTTCTGACACTCACTCTAGGATTTCACAAAGGTCTTAACCTTTGGTCTCCAAGGAGAGAGAGGAGAATAGAAAATGAACTTCAGTGTTTATTTCTCTTCTAAAATCCTGTGGTTTTCTGACTCCACTGGCTTGCTTTTATTTTATCCACATTCAAATCAGTTCCTCAAATTATTCTGAGTATGGATGCCCTTGATATCCAG
The DNA here is from genome assembly GCA_004363535.1 of Dasyprocta punctata. Classification (NCBI taxonomy): domain Eukaryota; kingdom Metazoa; phylum Chordata; class Mammalia; order Rodentia; family Dasyproctidae; genus Dasyprocta; species Dasyprocta punctata. Next base: position 7,015 of record RJWM01019375.1, read on the forward strand.
CAGGTGTAAACAGCTTATGGAAACTGAAGATATATCAAATATAGCAGACACCTCAGGGAAAACTAAAGAGCTGAGTTTAAATTAAGTGCAGATCAGGAGAGAACCAGCCATGCATGTACTTTTAGATTTTTCTGTGAATGTCAACCTAAAGATGCTATCATAACTCTGATGTTCCTTGAAATCTGCCTTCACTATTCATGAAACTCTGAAATATGGTCCAGTCTTGGTAAATGGATAAGAAAATAAACATAATGAGAAATACAAAGCCTTTAAAATTGCTCTTCACCTTTGGAATGTAGAATGAGTTGAGATGTGACGTAAAGACCTCTGAAGCATGAGGTGTACTGTTAGGAAAATGTGATTGTAATGTTTGCAAAGAGATGTTTAACATGAAATATAGTCTCTTCCAAAGTTGCAGTGTAATAAATGTCATGGAAGTGAATAGCCCTGGTGAGAGGCCCAAATAGAGGCAGCTAATGGGAAGCTAAGCCAATGCTTAGTGCAGTCAAAACTTTCACACCTCAGATGGAAAATTTCAGAGGATCCACAGGGCTTCTCACACAGGATAATTAAAAGTTCAGATTGACAGAGAAAGGACAGTCAGTTCAGTTACTAAGTGCGCAAGAACCTTGCCTTTCTTAGGCAAATAAGAGTGTACAGGTGGATTCACTCCCAGGCAGTTTCCTGTTTCTCTCCCAAGCCAATACCTTTTTCCAGCTTGCAGGGCAGCTGCTTCTGTGCTGACAAAGGCAGCAGATATCTGCGCAAGCTCCAAGGCACGAAGATAGAGTTTCTCCTGCTGCTTGACACCAGTGAGTTATGTGTGTCAGTGATAATTCCCAACTTGTCCTCCAAAGTCAAACTGGACTGAAGTAGAGGACTAACATACGCCTATGTGTAACTGTCGTCTCCCCTTTCTAGTAGGAATTTTGATGCATCTCGTCATCTTTTAAATTGGCTGAACCTGATGAAAACCCACGCCAATCATTAAGGGATTTGCATATTTGAAAAAACTTTAAGGCTTCATGACCTGAATCCAAATCAGATCAGTTATTTTTATCTCAATGTGTACCTCTTGATGGCCATTAATCAATGAATAACATAATGGGTTTTTTTAAAGCATGTCATTGCCAGAAATACTGAAATATAAAATATCTAAGGGAGAAAAGGCATATTTCATTGATAAGTATATTATTCTTAAAAGTAAAACTGTCACCTGGATATACAAACAGAATATATGCAAATAAGTCATTATCTAAAAGCTTTCTTTTTGTTTTCTGAACTTTTTTATCTCAGCTTTACTAGACCTTTCATCTACCTATCCCAGATGCTAATGTAAAGTTGCAGTCATATAAAGCTCTATGAACAGGTGCTTACAAACGATCCCAGTTCCTTTAGGTTTTCATGCAAATGTTTCTTTTGCAAATCAGGGTAGAAGTGGTAGTAAAACAAGAAGAAAAATATGAATTGTTATTCACCAAACGTCTATGTGCAAGTATTGCTAAATCATTGCATTTTATACACCTCTGAGAAATGTATGTGGTGCTCATTTTTCAGACCAGGGAACCTAGGCTTGGAGAGGTCATGAGCCCTTCCTCGAGTCACACAACTAGTAAGTAGGTCAGGAGGAATTCAAGTCTACGTCTTTCTCTTGCCAAGAATCATTTGTCAGAAGTATCATGTTACCTCTGTAGTTACTATCACTGGTTTGTCTGACAGTTCTAAACAAATTTTGGGAAGCTTCACAAAATAGAAGATGGCTTAGATATGTATCTAGAGCCATTATCTAATATTTCCATAAAAGCAGCAAAAAAAAAAAATCCTAAAAACAGTGAATTATATAAGACTGCTAAATTGCACAGTTATTTCCATAGTGACTCTGCAGGAGCCCCCGTATTATTACTCCCCTGGGCTGCAAGAAGACCGAGGTCAGCAGCTGATTGCCTTTATTTAGCCATGACATGCCTCCTCCCGTTCTCAGCTGGAGGTGACTGAAAGCCAGGTGAAGGGGCTGTCTGCGCCAGGGTTCATGTGTTGTGAGATGGAAGATGACCCTCCTGCTGCCGAAGAAAAGCAGCACTCCCACGTCCCGACTGGCTCTGCACTGACTCAGCTGTCACTCAGGGCGGGGACAGCCTCTCAGGTCTCCAGAGCTCTCACTGGCTCCCTCTGGACACAGTGCCATGGTGACATTAGGCACAACTTGTTTGACCCATCCCTAGTCACAGACAGAACTGAGGCAGACCCTTCACCCTTCTGCCCATCTCTCTGCTCCTCCCCAGCTTCTGTGGAAACGCTTTGACCACACAGGATCCTCTGGTGTCCAGCAAGCAACTTTAACCACTAGGAATCAGAGACAGTGCAGTCAAGCTGAACTTGTGCCAAGCTTTTATTATCTTTTCATTATATTCAATGGCACAGGGTTGTTTTTTTGTTTGTCTCTCTTGTCCATAGCACAGAACAGTATGTGTCATTTGGGATTCAGTCAAGGAAGTAAAGCCATGCACTATATTTTAACGAGAAAGAGGAGGTTTAGGGAACTCGTTTTTTAGAAGATTGCTAGGAAAATAATACTCAATACAAAACTGCTTAGAGAGAAGACACTCCCTGGAGGGAACTGCTTCTCTGAGACCTGAGCTAAGACCTGGTTCTCACCACGCCAGCACTGAGAACATACCATGTGGCTCCAATTGCCTCACTGTCCCTTGACACCTAAGAAGCCAGGAAGCAGGCACTGGAATCTTCTGCAGAGATCACAGATCTCTAGAGCCACTGGTGATGAAGCTATCATCTTTAAACATGTTCCCTTCGAGGGCTAATAACCCAATAAGCACACCATGTCAGGAGTGTCTTAAATTATTATTTACTGAAAGACCACCACTTAAAATCTTTGTTTTGATTCATCTGCAGCCAAATGCTTACAGTGTATAAGTAATTGTTATCGAGTGTGAGTGAAAAGGCTTTCAGAGTATTAATTAAGATTTTTCACTTTGCTGCCTAAGCTCAGACTCCCGGTGATTAATTTATATGATGCTAACAGGTTAGAAGCTGCCAGGGAAAGACATTTGTTCTTTGGAAAACAAGGATACTTACGCATTGTCGGTGCATTGTGCAATTATTCTACTGTACTTACAGAATGAGACGTTTTAAATGTATGTAAGAGTCTTTGTTCATTTTTATTCACAACTTTATTATTGAAAAGTATGAATATGACACTAACAAAATTTAGATCATAATTACATTTCTCACATGAAAAAGCAATTGACAAAAAGTGCTTTCAGAACATAATTTAAATTTGGAGCAAGAAAAGGAATCTTAATTAAAAGTGAGGAGTTGAATATATTATTTGAAGCACTACAGAAAATTAATTATAGTTCGAAAGAAGGAAGATGTTTGCAGCCTTAGGTGGCACAATATCTGTGATCAGAGGTCAGCACAGCAGCTCTTTATAGGAAAAATAACATTTCCATGCCTGAAAGTTCTTTAAGGAGTCATGCTACAAGTCTTTCAGTAAGATGAAACAATAAAAATGTATGTACAAGTAAAACATGACTCTGTGCAATTTGGAAAGTTTGCATCTAAACAAAAATGTTGAACTAATATTAATTTTTTAAAAAGAAACTTGATTCTCTGGTACAAGCATAAAAATGTAATCTCAGTTTCCCATAGGCCAGATGTTATTCTCTTTATGAATATGGTTAGAGTCATAAAAACTTATCTTCCAACTTCATCACTTGTAAAAAATGAGGTTGTTAATTTAAAGTGTCATTAATGCACTTAATAACCTGTTAAATTTAAAGAGATTAAAAATGTATAAACTTCTATATATTGTAACTTACTTTAAGTCATTTCTGCTAACATCAAGAGCTAGCATGTGTATGTGTCTGACTATGTGCCAGAAATAAGGAATGATTAAGACCTAGATCCTATTCGTTAAGGATTTATGCTTATTACAAGTCCACTGTGCATAAGGCACGTATCATCATTCTCACTTTATAGATGAGTAAACAGTATGTAAAATGAACTAAATAAAAATAACTACCTTGTGTCATACTTAAGACTTATAGAAAAAAAAATTTATAGCCAGCCTCAAGACTTTGGGAAATGATAGTTATTAAACCAATCTGAGTTAATTTGTCTTTGTTTAGCAATAATGACTATACCGTTGGAACAGATTAAAGATATAGACCAGTGAGGACAGAACACTCACAGATTTAATTGAACCATATGCATCCAGTTTTGGAAACTTTGCTTAGCCCTACTCCAGATTTCTTACAATAAGAAGAGTGAAAAGGAAAGGAAATACATATCACAGAAGACCCTGAAAGATTAAAGGTTTTCTTGGATTAGTTTGGGATGGCCAGCTTGTCACAATTAACTGGTTAGAGATGCATATTTTCTATCTAAAGCCTCCAGTATCTTTAAACAAAACCCTTAGGTTGGGGACAGTTAATCCATGGCACCCTCGGTGGAAATCTGGTAAATAGGCTGTGGAGGTTAGGAACAGTCATCTTGGTTCACCCTTGCCTGTTTATAAAGAATCATAGAGCCTGGCTCTGGAGTGTTCTTCTTGTTAGTTGGAAGGAGGAACTGAGGCTCAGGAAGTCAGGTAAGTAGCCCAGGCTAAAGGACTTCTGACTGGCTAAACCAGAGCTGAAACAATTTTCCTTTTGATTATAAGACATAATAGTGATATACAGATAAATAGTATTGTAGTATTTATATTTAACTATATATATTTATGCCTGTCTGTATGTACACATAGATGCAGATATCTATTTATATATTTAAAATAATACATGTATGTGTGTATGTCTATATATGTATCTACTAAAAATAGAAAGTCTTACTTTCTTGGGTAATAGTTTTAGTTTTGGAAATCAGGTGGGGTTGGATAGGTGGCAGAAGCCCATCCAGATATTTTGAGAACATCTTAGTGCTGGTAATGAGCATGAGAAAATAAGAGGTGGAGTTTCTGTGTTTCCAGGAATTTGGTGATGAGAAAACAGAAGGTGACGATTATAGAGGATCTTGAGCCTGGTTAGAATGGTCTTAGCTCTATTGTTCTTCCAGTTTGGAGCATATTGAACCTATCTCCACCAAGACTGATCATACGCCATAACAGAGGAAGCTCCTTGGATCTAAACACAATAGTCCACTTTTTAATGAGGTAGACTTAGACTAGTCAAGTGCTTGTGGCTCAGTTTTGTCCTGTGTGAAAATGGGGATAAAATAGTGCCTGTGTCACAGAATGAGGATTGAAACTTTCAGTTGCACACAGCAATGCCCTGTACAAGGTAAATGTTCAGTGGGGTTGGCAATGGTTATGCCAGTCCTTGGGAGAGATGGGAAAGGAACATCTTGTGTCTAAAGATCAGTCTCATGGTGGTTGGTGCTAGTACTGGCAAATACTGTGGATTTCCCCAAATACTTGGGAAGGGGTAACAACATTGTCTTATTGTGAAACATGGTATCTACATTTTGTAGGCAAATCCATGATAGGTATAAAAACTTTCAGGATTCAGAATACCTTCTAGGCAAATGAAAGTACAGCATAAACCATGTTGACCATAACATGTCCATAGCTTGTTTACCTGGCGTTGGGGAGTTATATGGAGGATGGATAATTCTTTGTTGGAAGGCCACCCTACACATTATGGAATATTAAGCAGCATCCTTGACTTGTGCCATTAGATGCCTATTATATTCTGTGAGTTATGACAACCAAAAACACTTATAAACATTGCCAATTGTTGTTTGATAGGAACACAACTGTCCCCAGCTGAGAAAAACTGCTGTGGAGAAAGAATGCATCAAGGAAACATTTTTCAAAGGAGGATCATTAGTTAAGGGTTGATCATAACTCCCAAGCATTGAAAAGAGAATAGTCTTCAGAATTGAATTTTAATCTTCCTAGGTTCGGTCGTGAGGATGTCCTATCAAGTGAATGGTGATGATAGGCTAAATGACGGCAGCCAGTGGTGTACCACGAGTAGCACCAACCCCACAGTGAAAAGTATCTTGGGTTAACTGGTGCCGTTACTGTGTTTGTGTCACTTCTCTGTCACACATACATTTGTATAGGATACATTTTCCCATGGACCTCTGCATACTTGATTATGTACAGTTCATATATGTGTAAAAAGAGAGACTCCTAGTATTCTGATGAGAGTAATTTTCCTGTATCATCAGTAAACGAGTTTCCCACATGGGTTATTTTGTGTGTGTGTGTCTAGCGTTTGGTCTCTCCAGGCACAGACCAAAGTTATTCTTCTGGATTTCAGCGTTAGGGACTAGATATTGGAATTTGGTGGATTACCTGAGAAGCTATCTGCTGTAAAATTCTACCTTCCTTCTTAAGTGAGGTGGTCATTCTCAAGTGTTGTGTAGACATTTGTCCAGTGAATAGACAGATGAAAGACATACAAAGAAGAGGAAAAAAGAAACATATAGAGAGAATAAATGACATCCACCTCTCCATGTATGTAGGAGCAGATGATAGAGAGCCACGTGGTATAAGAAAGCCCACAGCAGGCAAGATACTCTGTGGGTGCCCTCTGGATCCCCATGAACTGTAGCAAGGACAGTGTGTAGGCTGAAAATAGTGGAACAAAATAAGACTTCCTGTGAGGGGTGAGCCAATTACAGTCCACCCTCTGCATGTTTCAAAGAAAGATCTGAGGCATAGGTAAAATACCTTGGAAAAACAGAAGTATAGGCTCTGAACACAGGTATATGAGAACCTGCTGCTGAGAGTTTGTGGGAGGTAAAAAGATGTTCCCAGAATCCATTATTTGCAATGATTATTAGTCTCAATCTGGAGTGCCAAGAACAATTTCAAATTCATAGTCAGTAACATCTTTGCAAAGTGAGTCTCTACGGTTTTCTTTTCCACCTAGCCCCACTGTGCAATCGTGTCTCTCTTCAACCCTGCAGAATAAATCTTTCAAGAACTTAATTCGGCATCGGTGAAAGAAATCAACAGCTCTTCCCTCGAGAATCTCATCTTTTTCTATGACTGTATGAGATATCAGAGATAATTGTAATCCAAAATATTTTTGTAATCAAAGTATGACAGGTGAGTTGATCCTTGACTCACATAATGTAATTCAACTAACAGCCAATGCTTTGGGTTAAAGGTAGTTTTTATTTACAGGAGAGGTCAGTGTAGCAGCAAGATGACTACTATTAAACAATGTAATTAGTTCTGATGTAATTAATCTGGACATTTAGTCAATGAAAAAAAACTGTGTGGGCTTCTTTTATCACTAGAACAACCTTCATTCAAACATCCGTGCAGACTTACTCTGATCATGACTGTGAAGAAAGACACAGGAAGTATCTGCACATGTATGTTGCAACAGAGATATAGAACATTTATTTACCTGTTCTTTATTCAAACCTTGAAGTCATTATTGATTCATCTCAATCCAGATTTTTGTCATCGTCTATGTTGGCCTTTTAAAAATGTTTTTATCCTAGCTCTAATCTGTCTTTCTCCGTACCTTAGCTTTAAGTAAGTATTTTGAGGCAGATTCAAAATAGTCATTGTAAGTAAAATTCCTATGATCTTCACTAAGGGCTGATTGGAAAGTGGTCACTTACTTCTATCTGTGGAGCAATATAGGCCTATGGGGAATAAAAACAGCTTTCAACAACCACCATGCAAAATATTACCAAGTTATAAAGTTTCTTCCAGTCTATTGACCTTCCTCCTTCAACCCTTACAGCTGCACTTACAGAAAATCAATTCAGCATTGGAGAAATGCAAAATAGCACAGGGGTTTAATTAATGGGTTTAATTGCAAGAGAAAGAGAAAACGCACAAGTTTCCAGATAGTTTCTGCTTTTGTTCAAAAACAATCCTTTATCTTGTATTAGGTGCTTTCTCTCAGCTTTTGTAGATTGAGCAATTGTATGTTTCATTTTGTGCTAAGTTAACATTTATCCTGCCTGACAGAAAAACTATCCAGATTTAATTAAATCAAATTTAATAACAATTTGGTTTGGGCTTAGTTTCTTGAAAATAGTCAAATCTCAACTGTAGCAGAACTCAATGTAGAACTCAAAAATATCATGCACGGATACTTTTCAGTTTTGTTTGTGTTTGTGCTGAGCTCATTACTAGCTCTGGACCATGAAGGGGACCACAGCAGTTGTGAGTTGGTGCCATGGTTTACAAATGGTTTGTCTGCAGGGTTTCACATGCTAGAAGTCTGGTCCCAGTGCAGTGGTGTTGAGGCAGTGCCACCCTTTAGAGGCAAGATCTCCAAAAGGAAACTGGGTCATGGAGGCCCCATCCTCAGGAATTGACTATGTTGTCTCCAGGAGTAGGCCAGGTCTCATTGGGCTAGATTAGTTCTCTCAAGGATGGGTTGTTATAAAGATAGTCTGCCCCACACTCTTGGCCCTTCTGCATGCTGCCAGTTCTCTGCCATGTTGTAATTCAGCCAGGGGACCCTCACCACAGCTGATACCATGCTGTGTCAACATTCCAACCATTAGAATCCTGAGCCAAATAAACTTGGTTTTTTCATAAAGACCGAGATTCAGATATTTTGTTACAGCAACACAAAAAAAGATTAAGACAGTGGATGAACTTCCTCCAGTTCTCTTCTCTATCAGTAGTGAATTCAAGATCCACATACTCCAGTGGCTTCATTCACCACAAAGAGAGGCCATCTTGGCGAAGTTGAACTGACATCACTCAAATTTTGCATTGTTGAACAAAACATTAATATTTGGAGATACATTTACTGTATTATACACACACACACACACACACACACACTATTCTGTGGGATACAAACCAAAGTACTCTTCATATCTAAGTGAACTCTAGGACAAAATACATTAAATCTTTGTTCAGTTCTTGAAAATAACATCTGCAAGTATAAACTTTTTTTCCCCTCTTTTGTATGTATGTCAATGTAGAAGGATGGAGCCCATATAGTGAACATGCTACTACATTGTTTTTCAGTGCATAACAAAATCTTCCAACTTGGCATGCTGGTCAGTTATTTTACTTAAAATAATGAAATGAAACAGCTTTTAATAAAATTCATATTGCCAATTGTCTATCATAGAGATGTTCAAACATGATTAATGGAAAAAGATAGTAGAAAATATTCTATAGGAATATTCATTTTTGTGTGGATTTCTTTTATCTTGTTTATACCTAAAATTGATCACCTTTATCATTTAGATAAATCTGTGACTTGAAAAACCTTGAACGTAAGATAATCACTTTTCAGTTAGGCTCCCTGTAGGCACTGGAAAGCATAGAAATCAATATGCACAGAACAGAATCTGCATTAAGTTGTCATATTTTGGCTACAGTACTGTTGTTTAATTGACATGCTAGCCATTGTAAGCAGATACTCTTTGCTGAAATCAGTTATAGCCTGAAAGATTTTAGCAATTAGAGTTGTATTCATTAACACACCTATATCTACACTTTTTCCAACTCGTTACTATCGTTCTCACTTTCCATTGCCTAAAGTCATGAAACCAAGTAAAGTTGCTAAGTAAAATTTCACCTTTTTGCCTTATTAGAAGAGGTGCCACATTATTCATCTACTGCACAAGTTGTGTTGACCTTCCTTATGAAAATTAACGCCCTCTAAGGTTCCACTTCGAGAGCTTTCTTGGTGTGTATTAGCGAGCGCTCCCGCCTTGGAGGCTGCTCCTTTATCTGTTTCCTCTGCCACATGTTTGTTCAGAATCCTCTGTCTGCAAGGATTGACTTTCCGTACATCACCTCCCCTTTCCCTGGTCTCTAGCTGCTCATGAATGAGAATGTTCTTGATCATCTTTTTATTGCAGAAGGAGAAAATAGTATAGTAAGGTATTAACTGATGGGAAAGCAAGAGAGAAAGTTAAGGGGAATAAACACAAGGAAAACAGCTTGGCATTGTAATAACTGGTTTTATGATAGAAGACAGTAGATTTTTATAGCTACTTGTGGTCTAATGCTGATTCTATGACTTTAGCTGAATCTACTTCAGCTTTTATGGCCTTGCCCATCTCTACAAGAGGACATTACTGTATACATCTATAGTTTTCTTAAGTTTTAGGGTACTAGATTGAAAAGGGATAGTTGCTTGGAATGCACAATAGGTAGCACACATAGTATGATGGGTTTCGTGGAGAAGAAATGACCAACTTCTCATGGATGATCTTTCAAATGCAACACACATGGGTTCAGAGGGACTTTTTGTTTTGTATCTTTGTATTTGTGTGCTTATTTAAAAAGAAACAGATTTTTAAATAAATAATATTTAGAGTGACAGAAAAATGAAAACATCTTAATTGTTCAACCTAAGTTTTCTTACATTCAGAAAAAAGAACGATAATTTTCTTTACCTTTCTCATGGGGTTGTTAAGATTAATTAGTATTCATCCAAAAGTAATTCGAAGTGAAAAGTGTCATTTAACTGCTTCACAGTGTTGTTTCTGCTTTGGTTTCTTAAAATGCGTAAGTGTTCATTAGTCTTTGTAAATGTCCTCTGATGTGCATACCAGCATTTATAAACACAGCGAACTAACTGATGGTTTGTGACAAAATACAATGTGGACAAAGGGTTACTGTCATCACTAAAGACTGATTGAGTTGCACATGAAAGCATTTTCTGCAATTTTCTACAGAAATATTTTCACATAGGTATGCAACTGAATTCACAAAGGCGACCTTCCCACATATAGTGATTAATGGTCACATAAATCAAAATTAAATTAAAAGCAAAGAGATATCCAGCTAGTTGTCATAATCTCTTCTAATTATTCTTCCATGCCTTAAAAGATGAATATTTTATTTGGGAACCAGGATTAAGCATGGAATTATATAGGCTCTTCTCAACAATTATAGGCAAATCCAACTCAGTGTACGTCAGATAGGGATGAAAATGTTTAGTAAGACTTAGTTTAAACAAAATTAAGTGACTTGCTAGTCAGTCATGATAACAAAAATAATATCAAAGATATAATGCTTACCAAGTGAAAAAGGACAATTTTACTGCCTAAGTTATGACAATAACCTTCCCCAAATGGTAATAGCCGGCATCTCCCACAGTTGGCTGGTACTTTATTGTTTGATTTAACTATCTTTTTATTGTTCATGGGACATCAATAAAGCAGTTCTAACAATAGGATTGGCTGTTATAAATATTTTCTTTTAATATTATCTGTAGATCAAAAACTGAAAATACTAATGAGCAGTGTTATTGAGGCTACTAAATTAAAACTATTTGATACCTCTATTTGATAAATAAATCCATAGTGGAGAAATATACTGAAGTAATAATAAAATCATGCGTATAACATAATTTCAAAAGTAATTGGAGGTAGTGATTAAGGTTACTACATTAAAATTCATTTCTGAGAGTGGTGACTTTTATGTTTCTAAAGATTAAATATTTGCAAAAATAGAAATATACTGTTTAAAAAAGATTATATGAAAGTAACAATGAATATGTCTCTCTATAAAAAAGATTTCAGAGTTTTACAGCATTAGAATTTTGTATTGAAATTTGAAATACACTCTTTTCTTGCAAAGAAATATCATTTCGTGAATAAAAACCCTAAATGGTGGAACTATTCCTACCTCGTGTGGGTGTACATGTGTGAATTAGAAACACTTAAAGTCTGAATGATATAATGAAGGTATTCATGTACCCCTTAACAATCTTATAAATCTCATCTCAAAATATATCTTTAAAGAAGAAGATGCTTTAACCCACAGGCAATAGATAAATGCAAACAAATAAAACTTTCAAAATATTCACTTTCATATACTTGAATCTAAATTCTTAAATATTTGAAAAACTATTTTCTTTTTACTTTCTTTTTTGGTACCTGGGATCAAACTCACGACCTCATGCTTGCCAGGCAGGCACTTGTACTGCTGAGCTATATCCCTGGCCCTATTTTTTGGTCTTTTTTGAGGCAGGGTTTCACTATATGGTTCAGGCTGGCCTTGAACTCACTTTGTAGCCAGGCTGGCCTCAAACTCGCAGTGATCTTCCTGTCTCAGCCTCCCAAATGCTGGGATTACAGGCGTGTGCCACCATACCCAGTTTGAAAAACTATTTTCAATAATCTATAAATACATGTAAAGTATGAAAAGAACAAATAAGGTTGGTAATTTACAATTAGTAATTGCTCACTTAGTAATTCATAATACTGAATGAAGCAGTCAGATTCTCACTCAGAAAGATTTATTGCCTTTCAAATTAGTATCATTTAGACACCAATCTGCTTTTAAAAATACAAACATTAAAAGGTACAGTACTCCCTAGAGAATCGAGTTGTCTGGGGAGAATTTTCCTATCTAGAATGCACCTCCTTAGAATCGGCCATGCTGGGCCTAGGAAGAACTGACCAACAAGCCAACTCGCCGGCCTTTCTGGTAGTGAGTGTAGCACTGGGTCTTCGGCCAGGGAGGAGGAGAAGGATAGTTCTTGAAGTCAGTAGTCTTCCTGTCTAATGGTCCTTAGCTCCAGTCTTACCCACCAGTCCCATTTGCCAGGGAAGTTTGACAAGCTCTGGATACTAGGAGAGGAGAAGCCCACAAACAGGAAGAGCCTGGAGCTGCCAGATAGCAGACAGCAAGCAGGGAAGAAGAAGCGAGGGGAGCATCTTCCGGAGGGACGCAGCACCTGCCTGCCTCGGCCTCTGAGTCTGCACGTGGCTGTCCTGCCTGCAAGTTTCTCTGAACCCCACCGCCGCGGTCCACAGGCCATCTTCTCCCTCTGCGGCCATCTGGTCTCACCATAGGCCTCCTCCACACACAGCTGCGGTGCAGCCCCAGCTGTCGACTGCCTGTATTTCACTTCATCCTCCTCCTCATCATCATCATTACTATGATTCTCTTTCTATAACTGTGGTTATTTATCATTTTTATGATTTCAGTATCAAACAGCCGAGGCTGCTCAGGACCTCTGCTGCAGAAAGAACGTAGCAAAAATCCCTTCGGGTGATTCATCAATCTGTTCACTTAGAAACCATTCACTGAGGGCTCACTGTATGCCAGACCGGATTCTTGACACTGGGGTGTACAGAAATCAGCAATGCAAGTGAAATTGCTTCCATCATAAAATTTATGTTTAGTGAGGTAGGAGAAATTATAAAAAAAAAACAAGCAAGAAAATAATTTGGCAACTGAGGATACATGCTATGAAGGAAAAAGAAATGGAGGGTTGCTAGCCAGTGCTGGGTGTGTGTCTAGGGTATGCGTGTGCATCCTACTTTAAAGAGTATTATCAGTAAGGCAGCACCTAAGAGCAGACTTGGTAGGAAGGAAAAGAACAAAAGCCATGAAAGGATCTGCAGGCGGGACACTGAGTGCAGGGTACAGGCGTCCACTGGCAGGACAGTACTCGGTGTGATGGACAGCAAGAACGGGTAGGAGGTCAGGGTGCTGAAACCAAAGAACAGGAAGGCAAGGGGAGTGGTGGGACGTGATGTCTGGGGATGACTCGGGGAGGAAGGAGAGGGATGTGCAGACTGCGGTAAGGATTGGGGCTTTAGCCTAAAGCAGATGGGTGATTTTGAGCTCAGAAATAGCTGACTTACATTTTGAGGAAGTGCCTCTTTACATATCGAGGACCCTTGAGAGGAATGGAGGTAGAAGCAGGCAGGCTTCTTCGGCTTGGGTGCTGTCACAGTGAAGAGCATGCTGGTTTGGATCAAGGGGTGGAGGTGGAGGGGGTGAGAAAGTTTGGACAAATTTTGAAGGATATCCTGGTGGATGTTGGGTGAAAGAAAAAGAGAGTGAGGAGTTAATAAGACTTGATGCCATTTGGACTGAGAATCTGTGTGAGTGAAATCACTTTCTAAAGAGATCAAAAAGGCCGCCTGAGGAATGGGCCTGGGGTAGGAAATGTGGGGATGTCTGAGTGCGTGTGAAATGCGAGAGGCCTGTGAGACCCCTCTGTGGCCGTATTACATAGGTAGAAGATGCAAATCTGAAATCCAGCACGGAGTACTGGCTGGTGGTGTGAATGTAGGGGAGGTCAGTACTGCGGAGTCATGGAAAGCCATGACACTGAGTGAGATTACTTAGAGGCTGGAAGAGCAGGAACGATGGATCCTAGCACTGAACGCTGGCCACTGTGCATGTGAGGTGGGGAGAGGCAAAGGAACCCAGCAAGAAAAATTAAGGAGAAAATCAAAATTTCAACGAGGAGGAAATGATTGTTGGTAACAAACATTGCTGATAAATCAAAACAAGATGAAGACTGAGAATCGACTATCAGAAGACAAGTCTGGAAACTGTGTTATACTTAGGATGTTGTTATCTGCATGGAGCACAAGGAGAAGGTGGCTTCGTTGATGGCTGGTAGATTATGTGAAGGGTGGGTGTTAGGACACCACGCTCCCAAACTCTCCTTAGCACTGTTCCAGGGCTCTTGGCAGAAAAAATATCACTGCAAAATTACATGAAGGACATTTTACATCAGTCATGGAAGAAGTTAGCCTGACCTCTAAAAACATTACAGGAACATCATTAGGACACTTTGTTTCTTTATACTTAGAACATTGTGGTCTCTCTACAAGAACCTGTATTTACTTTTTTGGCTGGAATCTCCATCTCTTATTTCTGAGTGTGTTCCTTTCATGATGAACTTATTTCCTCAGTTTAACGCACTACCTAACAAAACATAATGCAAGCCACATAAGTGTTTTCTGTTGTTTTCCTATCTTGCCATATTTTAAACATTGAAAAGAAACAAATGTTACTTATTTTGATGACATTTTATAGTTCGACATACCTGAAGATTGCCATCATTTTTTTTTAAGATTGCCATCTTAACATGCAATCGATATAAAGATTATTGAGATATTTTGCATTCCTTTTTTTCTCTGTCTTTGAAGTACTGGCTGTTTGTGTTTTAAACCTCACCTCAAGCCCACAAGCCACTCGCCTGGACTTTTAGCCAGCAAGTGGCTATTGCTGCATTATTCGACCTGGAGGCCTGGCCCAACAAACCTGGTAAGGCAGCTTGGTTTCCAAAGAACAGGGTTACTGCTAGCAGCAGCCTGTACTTTTCACCCTCTTGGGCTTTTGAGTTGATGAGAAAGGAGAGGAGACGGGAGGAATTTGGCACCGTGATCCTTCTTCTTGTAAACAGACATTTTTCATCACTGCTTCCTCCCTGGTTTTCCGGAATGAATGGAAGAGGAAAGCGTGTTCTGGTTAGAGGGGACTTTGAGTACCATAGATGATCTAGGCCATGTCAGCTGCTGGGAGCCGAGCCTGGAGGGCGAGGGGTGTTTTTCCCATATTAAAAAGAGGATTTAAATATGCGTGGAGGTTCTGTGCGAATGTCACTCAGGACCCAGAGAAGGCAGCAAAGAAGAGTCCCCAAAGGCCGGGCGCAGCCCCAACGTTTCCTGGGCAGACACGCAGGGAGGTCGTGCTTTGGATTCCATGCTGACCAAAGCCACGGTGGAAATCTCTCATTCATTCATTCATTCATTCATTCATTCATTTTAAAGAGACTAGAACCAAGCAAAATAAAACAGAACAAATCTCTCTTATGGCAGGAGTAAAATGAAACACAACACAACACTCATTAAAATGTAATTCCAAAAACGATTCATCAGAACTGGAAAGACATTCTTAAAACGTCTCTCTAATTTCCAGAAAATAGGTTGGAAATGGATGCTGACAGGCGAGCTGGAGCAGCCCTGCAGGATGCAGGGCCGGAGTCGAAGCCCTGGGGCTGGGAGGTGAGACTCCGATCCCCCAGGGGAGGGACCCTGGTTCTGGAACCACTGTGGCAGGAAAGCAAAGTCAGGCCCCAGGTGAACGTAGAGTCTGACACATATTACCTGCACTGGTGAGAGGGAATCAGAATATGGTGCTGCTGAGCCAGGAATTGTCAGGGAATCGGAAGCTCCATGTAGTTAGAGGAGAAATGGATCTTTCATGAGAAACATATGCTCCAATCTGCTCACCCTGAGCAGAATCTGAATTTACACTATGCGAGTAATGCCGAAATCCCAAGCTATCGTGGCTGTAGACAGAGACACTGACGAAACAAATGGGAAACTACTTGGAATTCACTTCCACGATCCAGGTGCACGGGCTCCCACAGAGAAAAGGAAAAACATTTCTTTCAGAGTCAAAAATGATAAACTATGCCAGGATACAATTTCTCCTGAAAAAAAAAAATCAGACTCAGAAAGCAGGATTAATGTTTCCAAAAACTCTAGACTAATAGAATAATCTAAAAGATACTATACAATGAATGTGCTTAAATTAAGAAAAGAAATTGTAAAATAAAACAATTAAAAATACAGCACTGCAGTGCAGAAGATACAAATAGAAATTAGAACCACATGAGAACTTCTGGAAATAAAAATATTTGCTAAGGAAGTGAACGTTTCACTGAGTTACAGATGCCACCAGAATAATGAGATAATCAGCTAGACACTTTGTCTCAGGAAGCCATCAAGAATACAGCCCAGTGAGATAAAGAGATGAAAAGCAGGAAAGAGAGCTCACAGGTCCGTAATCCCAGCACTCTGGGAAACTGAGGCAGAAGGATCACAAATTGAAGCCCAACCTGGGCAATTTAGTAAGACTTTGTCTCAAAATAAAAATAAATAAATAAATAAATGAAAATAAATGGACTGAGCATGTAGACAGTGCGAAGGCCCCGGGTTCAGTCCTCAGTGCCACACATACGCGCCCGAAAGAGAAGGCATGACCCGGAAGACCGGAGGAAATTACATCTCTGCTGCGTCCGAACCTAGCTTCTTGGGAATTTTGAAAGGGACATAATGGGAGCAAACAGAAGGCAGACAGCAGTCAGGGAGACAAAAGACATATAATTCTTACGTTTTTGAGAACTATGAGGCTTGACTGGAATACATAAAATAAGTCTGCAGTAGTTTGCATAATAGAAAAAATTAAGATCTGAGCAAAAAGCCCTTAAAGACCACAGGTTTCAAAATTGCTTACAAAGAATCAACAGTGAGACTGACAGGAAACTTTGCAACCGTGACGTGAAAGACAGGCAGACAATGAATAAAACCATCACAGGCCTGATGGAAAATAATTGCCTGCTTCAAATGGCTTATACCGCTAACTTGTGATTTAAGAATTAGGTTAAAATAATACAGATGTTTTAGACCACCAAAGGCTATAAGAATTTACATCTCACGTGTAAATCCTGTGAAGTAACTATAACAATGCACTTCAACAAAAAACTTGAACTGAGTAGCAAATTCAGCTGTGAAGAAAGAAGCTTTTTTATTTTTTTTCCAGACAGGGTCTTGATGTATAGTTCAGGCTGAACTTGAACTCATTTTGTAGTCCAAGCTGCCTTGAACTCACAGCAATCCTCCTGCCTCAGCCTCCTGAGTGCTGGGATTGTAAGCATGCTCCACCACACCTGGCTAAAATGCATTATCAAAATGTGTAAAATTGCAACCAATAACTATGTACTTAGAAACTGTTAAATATATGTGGGAACTGACTGTTCAGCAGCAAGCTAATTAGGGGACATTCAAGTAAAGATGGAACTAAGTGTGAGGCATTGATCACAGCAAACATGAAGAGATGCTGTCAGTGTGAAAGTGTGCTTTGTTCTGAGTTTAATTTCCTTCTTGGTTCACTTCACTCTATTTAAGAAGCATCTTCAACATCAGCGACAGTGATGGATAAGTGTATGGTCTCTTCCTCCAATTGTCACTCACGTTTAGTCTTAAACTTGGGTCTCAGGCCCATTTGTTTGTGTACATGGATTTCTGTTGCACTTTGATGTGTTCACACTACTTTATTTGTATAATAATCATTGCAGCTAATGGCACTGATTTAACCCTGTGTGTTAGGGTAGCATCATTATCCATTTTACAAATGAACAGAAGAAATCAAGGAACAGAGAAATTCCCTGACCTGCTTGGGGTGGCACAGCACAGAACTGGATTTAGACCCAGACAGGCCCGCTTGATGATCAAGCCAAATCGCGTGTCACGCACACGCGCGCGTGCACACACACACATACCACCTGCGTGCAGATCCAGACACGCCCAAGCATAAGTTCTGTGACCCCCGGAAATTTGAATTTAGGGAATTTGGATGTGAAATCCTGATGGGGGGTCAAAGATGACTGAAGTATCTGGATGTTTTACATAAACTTTTTAAAATTTCAAAACAGTTTGAGATTTACAGAAAAGCTGCAGTGGTATCAGAGGCTTCCCTTGTATCCCACATGCTCTGTACGTCGGTGTTAGTGTGGCCTGAGTGAAGCGTGTTTTGTGTGTCCCGTGGAGGAGATGAGGGGCAATTTCCCACCCCGGATCCTGGGGATGGCCACACAGAGCACCCAGGGGGATCAGAGCAGAGGACATTAGCCTGGCAGTCACACAGCGCCACACCCAGAGACGCAGGGCCCAGAGGAGGCAGCCTTGCAGGGTAAAGAGGGCCGGACGCTGCTACCCACTGCGGGGTAGGCAAGCAAGGACCTCTCCTGGATACCGAGGCACCACATGGTATTGACCATTAATTTTAGACCTTATATCTTGGGTACATTTGTCAAAATTCATGAAATGATATTAGCTTTTTGTTATTAACTAAAGGTTAGACCTTATTCAAATTTTCCTAGTGTGTACCTCATGACCTCTATCTCTTCCAGGGTCACGTTCAAGATGACAAATTGAATTGAGCTCTTTCCCTCCCAGGGCTGCTCTTGGCTGTGACAGGCTCTCAGACATTGTAGAATGTCCCTCAGCGGGGCTTCCTCTCATGGCTTTGCTCATACTTGGACTGTGTTATGGGTGCGGAGAACTCACAAGACCATCCTCTTTAGATTATCTCCATGGCAGACTAACAGCACGAGCACCTAGCAAGGCAGGGTTAGCCTTGGACAGCAGCCTGAAGTAATGTTTTCCCATTTCTTCGTAGTAAAAATGTCCCCTTTCCACACTCAAAAGGAAATCATTCTATGCAGTTCATATACAAAGAATGAGAAATTATGCACTATTGGGAGTAAAATAGCTACATAAGTTATCCAGCATGTTTCAGTGTGGGAGATTTGTGTAGCTCCCTTATTTAGTATGTACTGTAGATATGAGCTGTGATGGAAAATGTGGTCAATAAGTTTCTGAAAATGTATTACAGTCACAGACACATTGCCATGAAGCCCCCTCAGGATACGCCCTTTGCTTCGAACACACTTACCCCATCGTTCTGGCCACTTTCTGGAGCAGTTCTGGAGCCCTCTTTCCTGAAAGGCTTTAGTTGTGCTGTTGTGGCTGCCTCAGTGTCCTGAACCAGTTCAAAATGTTTCCCTTCCATGGTCACATTGACTTTGGGGAAGACCCAGGGGTTGGTCACATGGTGCTAAATCCAGTGAATAAGGTGGATGAGGTCACTGATGGTGTAGGAGCCTGCCTTTCTGCTGGATGGCACTTGGCATCAGCTTTCTCTGTATTTGTGCTTTCTTTCATATTATTAGCAGTGTGTGTTTTTGATGCATAATAGTTACATTTGTTGTGGGCAACTGGTGCATATACATATAGCGTCATGATCATGTGATCGTTTTGAGTGTCCTCTTCTCCCTCAACCCCTTTTCCTACAGCCCCTTCTCACCTCCAAAGACACTCATGAAAGAAGACTTCCAGAAATGCTTCAGAAAGTGGCTAGAAAAATGGGGGTAACTCTGTTTAAAGTGAGAGGACCTATTTGGAGGGGGATTAATGGCAATATGTCTTTTACTCCAATAAATTTTTATTTAAATAATGATTATATATTTTGATCACTCATTGTATTTATTATTTGAGATATATCCTATGTCATTTGTATTATCATTTATATTGTTTCACTTTGACCATGGGTCACTCTTCAGTTGACACCTGTGTTTCTTTGACATAGTCTCATCATGAGGGAACTTGGGGAGATATTTTTAACACTTCTTTAAATTCTGGGAAAATAAGATGCCCCAGGTTTATTTTGTATATTTTCTGCCTCAATTCTAGAATCAGCCATTTCTCCAAAGTCCCTGGTTACTTGTTGAAGAATGGCATTAGACCTCAGAACCTGGGCCCTAGGTGTGCTCGTGGCTGTGGAGGGGTCATTTCCTCTAACCCTTGTCGATGCCAGAGGAAAACAATCTATACCTCCATTAACCTCCGCATGAGTGTATGTTGAAATCTCAAATTCTAATCCATGACCACCTGATCACTACAGCTTGCTTCTCTGGCTTATCTGTGACTTCCCACCTCGACAGTGAGAGCCCGCCCCGAAGTCACTCCCCATTGACTCGCTGGCTTTCTATGAACGTACACGGTGCTTTCAGAGTTTGAAACCTGCACTCCATAAATGAGACCATCATCAGTAGAGTGCAGTGCTTATGATGTCTTTCTTTGCCTTAAATCTTTCAGACTACTCTCATGTATCAAAGTACTCCAGGCAACACTCTTACCCCATTCGTGTCTCTTCAGTGAACTTGTTTTATACATTTGAAATTGCTAAATAATTTTGTCACATTCTACATTCAATCCTTGGATCTCTTGACCTCTTTAATGATTTTTTAAAATTTTTTGGCATGTATTGAAGTTCATTTTTCTGTTGTAAATTCTGTGGATTTTGTTAAATAGTGTCATCTGTGAGATTTAACAATTAATTATTGTCTTGTGCTGCTTGGTATAGTACAATAGACATAGACTTGCTATCCCAAAAATTCCTGTCTTTCACTTATTCAGCATCTTCTCATGCTCTTCTGAATTGCTGCACACTAGTTAACTTTAGTTTTGTCTTTTCCAAATATTACATAAATAGAATAATGTACAGGGCACAGACTTCAGTACAGTTCTTTCACTGAGAACTATCGGTTGATGATTCACACATCTTTTATGTGGCTTCCTGATAGCTCATTTATTTTTACCACTGAATAGCACTGCATCTTGTACTTGCAGTGTTGTTCGTTTTTCTGTTTACCTGTGGAAGGCCATCTGGGATATTCCAGCTTTCAGCAGTCGTGAATAGGGCTAGGGCAGCAGCATGCATTTGTATGCAAATTTTTATGTTGACATAAGTTTTAAGTCATTTGGGTAATTGCCTAGAACTGCAATTACCAATGGCAAGAACGTTGAGCTTGGTAAGAGCCTGCCAAAGTGGCTGTACTCTTTCACATTCCACCAGTAATAAATGAGGATTTGAGTTCCACACTTTGCCACAATTGCTGTAGTCAGTGTGGAAGATTTTGGCCTTTCTGATCGATGTGTGTGGTACCTCTTTGTTTGGATTTACACTTCCCAAGTGACAAATGATGTTGTGTAACTTTTCATGTGCTTAGCTTCCACTTGCAAGTCTTATTTGGCGATCTGTCTGCTCAGATCTTTCACCCATTGCTTGTTGTCTTATTACTGCGTTTTAAGAGACTTGTGTGGATTTTGGATATACATCCTTTATCAGATATATATTTTGTAAATATTTTCTTCCAGTTTCCTATGGTTTCCAGTTTTTAACTGTGTTAGCAGTGTCTTACACAGACTAGAAACTAAATCTTAAAAAAGTAATTTGGTCTTTTTTGTGGATTGTGCTTTTGGAGTTGTATCTAAAAACTTATCACCAAACAAAAGTTCACATGAAATTGCTTCTGTTTTCCTACAAATTGTATACTTTTGAATTTGAGTAGTTCTATAGTAGATTTTAAATTTCTACATATTTCTGTGTAAAATATACTCTTTGCTCATATTATTTTTCTTCTCTTTTGCATATGAACATCAAATTATTACTATGCCATTTGTTGAGAAGAGTTTTCTTTCTTCATTTTGTTCATTGTTGCCATTTGCATTGTTGAAATTCAATTGAGTATATTTTATGTGGGCCTACTGGTAGGTTCTCTCCTCTATTCCACTGATCCATGTATGTATTCTTTAGCAAAACCACAGTGTCCTAATTACTGTAGCTTTATCATAAGTCTTGACTTCTGCTATTCTGAGTCCTCTTGATTTGGTTTTTCTTCAATACTACATTGATCGCTATGAGTCTTTTATCATCACAAATAAATTTTAGAAATCTTCTCCTAATAATTTGCTAGGATTTGAATTTAGGTTGCTTTGTATTTATAGATTAAATTGAAAAGAATAAGTTACTTAACGATTTTGAGTTTTCTAGTTCATGAGCAGAATCTCTCTCCATTTATTTAGATCTTTGATTGTTTTCATCACAGTTTTGTAGTTTTCTTCATAGAAGCACTGTATGTATTTTATTGGATGCATACATATGGATTTTAATTTTTGTGCTATCCTAATTTTTTTTAAATTTCAAATTCCAATTTTGCATTGTTCGTATAGAGGAAAGCAATCAATTTTTATGTATTGACTTTGTATTTTGCACCTATTTTTATGTATTGACTTTGTATTTTGCACCTATTTTGTTTATTACTTCTAATGTTTTTGCAAATGTATTTGTTTCTACATATATACCTAATCACGCTTATTAATTTTTTAAAAATTTTACAACTTTTTATTCTTTTTCTCATCCTATGGCTATATAACACTTCCAGCACGATCTTAGATTTCAAAAGAGAATATTCTTCCCTTGCTGCCCATCTTAGAAAGTAGACATCCATTCTCTCACCAAGATTTTGTATAAACTGTGTTTTTGTAACCATTCTCTATCAAGTTAAAGAAAATCTCCATTCCTAGCTTATGAGTTTTTCTTGTGAATAGCTTTTAGCTTTTCTTAAATGTTTTGCCTGCCAAAACTGATATGATCATAAATTTTCTTTTTTCATAACTTGTGTATTGCATTAATTAATGATCTAATATTGAACCACCATGGAATAATGGAAATATATCCCACTTGGCTGTGATTTATAACTCATTTTAAACATTGTTGGATGTGATTTGCTAATTTGCCAATAACATTTGCATTTTTGTTCATGAGAGATATTGATCTATAGTTGACTTCTAACAACTTCATGTGGTTTTGGCGCTAGAATGATGCTACCCTAATCTCAACAAAAGAGTTACAAAGTGCTTTCATGGGCCTGGTTGGTGTTTTAATTCTTAGAAAGTTATAGTTTTCAATTAATGTTTTAAGTATACATAGATCTATTCAACATCTTCCATGTATCAGTTTTCATACTTTAAGTCTTACAAGGAGTTGTTCTATTTCATCGAAGTTATATGTTAGTACTGAGAAGTCATTTGTATCATTTTTATTATCCTTTTAAAAGCCCTCTAATCAGTAGTAAGAGTCCTTCTTTCATGTCTGATATTGGTAATTTGATTTTTTTCTTGATTAATTTGGTTTGTGATTTATTCATCAAATTCATCCTTCAAAGAACCAGCTTTTGACTTTACTGATTTTCTCCATTATTTTCCTGTTTTCAATGTCATTAGTATCTGTTCTTTTATCATTTCTTTTCTTAACATAGACTTACTTTTTACTTTTCCAGAGTGAATGCTTTGGTTATTAAATTTCAGACTTTTTTTTTTCAAATATGTGTATTTATTACTGTGATTTTCCCTGTAAGTGCTGCTGTCATGGGATCCACAGAATTTGGTAAATAATATTTTCATTTTGTTCAAAATATTTTTAAATTTCCTCTGAGACTACCTCTTTGGACCCATGTATTATTAGTGTATGATTCAGTTTCCAAATATTTAGGAATTTTCTAGCCATCTTTTGCTGTTAAGTTTTAGTCTAATCCTACTGTGGTCCAAGAACACTTTGAATGATTTCTGTGGATTTTTAAGGTGTGCTGCCGAGTCCACAGCATGGTGTCTGTGAATGTTTCATGTGGGCTGGAGAAGAATGCTTCCTCTGCTCTGGTTAGGATAGAATATTCTAAAAATGTCAATTAGGTCAAATTGATTGATGGTGCTATTCAGGTCAACTATGTCCTTAGTGATTTTCTGCCTGCTTGATGTCTCAATTATTGGCGGAGGGATTTTGCAGGCACTAACTTAGAGCAGGCTGTCTGTCTCTCTTTTCAGTTATGTTGCTCTCTGCCTTCTATGCTTAGATGCCCTTCGCTTAGCTGCACACATACTGTTAGGTTTCTTGGAGAATCGACCACATTATTATTATTATCTATTTGTGCCTGATAATTTTCCTATTTTAAAGTCAGTTCTGTCAAATTGATAAGACTACTCCAGATTTCAAATAATATTAACTACTTATTATTAGAGTGTGAGTACTTTGAGGAAGTAGACAATGTTCTTGCTCATTGTAATTTTTATTTTTTAGTCACATAATATCTAGGACACTCATGAGCTCAGAACTGAACATTAATGAAAACTTTTTGATGGAATGCTAGAGATTTAATGTCTGTGAGCACATTTTATGGTTTATAAATAGGGAGATGGACAATATTACAAAAAACTCCAGTTATCGTAAGACATACTCTATAATTTCCAGGATATACTAAAGATGAAAAGTTACTATTTAAATTAGCCAGTTTAGAGAAGGCAGATTTAAAAGGTAAAGCATGATCTTTCTAAGTTACATGGAAGGTTTCACTGTTGCTCATTTATTAAAGTAAATGAAACTAAAAACTGGTGAAACCCTTTGCTTTGCTAATTAGGACTGGACTGTATATGCGTCAGCAGTGCAGGCTCTATGAAGGACATAATCCAATACTTCTTTTCATTGGTTAATAAGTATAGCTCTTTTGATGTCTAAGAAAGGTTCAAAAGGTCACATTAGA
The DNA here is from genome assembly GCA_004363535.1 of Dasyprocta punctata. Lineage (NCBI taxonomy): Eukaryota > Metazoa > Chordata > Mammalia > Rodentia > Dasyproctidae > Dasyprocta > Dasyprocta punctata. The sequence goes on from RJWM01019375.1 coordinate 31,686, forward strand.
GCTGAAAGTCACCCAAAATAGAGGAAAAACTATTCCAGCTGGCCTTTCTAAGTCTGGTTTTAAATTATCCCCAAAGAGCTTTATTACCTAAACCCGTCTCATTCTATGCAGAATGTAAGAGTCGGTGCACTTTTTTTTTTTAAGAGCATACATCGAGGTACATTCATACTTGTTCTCACAGTAAAACTGCAATGAATTAAAGAGGAGATATTTTAAAACACATGTAAAATTCACTTTAAATTTGGAAATAGGTAGCTGCAACCCTCGTCATCTAGAGCAAGGAGAAGGCATGTGTTGAAAGGGAAAGAGGACTCTGTTGGGCACATGCTTGGTGTGGTGCTATGAGCCAGATGCAGGAAATGCACAGCCTGGACATCTAAATTTCCTGAAGTAGAGGGAGATAAAGAGCTGATCCAGGAAAGTGATGAGCAGTCACAGGTGACCGCTGTAGTGGGGTGAAATTGAGAGACGCATGGAGATGTCTCCTAACCTGTGACTTCAGTGTACAGCCATAGCGCAGGGAAGCTGCAGAGGCCTGTGTTCCTTTATTCAGGAGCTTGAGTCTCCTTTCTTGTTACACTGGTATTTCCAGTGCTTTTCTCCTCAGGCCTGATTTGCAGAGGAAAAGGAACAAGACAACAGAAAAATAAATGGTGGAATGAAAGCTTACCCAGTTAAGAAAATTTACTTGTATCTTAGGTATTACGTGCAAGGGAACAACTAGTGAAGAAAAAACTCTCTAACGGCAAGCTCTCTGGAACTTATCGTAGCCAATGTGTAATCACAGTTTAGGATGAAAGCTAAGTTCCTGGCACAAAGAACTGAAGATGCTATCCAGCAATCTCTTCTTCCCTGGTCTAACTGATGGCATTGTAAAGAGGTTCCTCTGTGGCATTTGTACATTTCGTGGTTTCAACAAAAGTAGGCATAAAAGATCCAAATTCAGAAGGTGCCATAACCAATAAAGATGAAAGATATAAAAATTCAGTGAAACAACGATTGCATCCCAAAGGAGGTATGCAATTGTGTCTTGCCTTTCTGGTAATAAAAGGTGAAATCATGGGAACCTCATTGTTTGCTTGGAAAACGGAGTAGGAAATAATGCTTCTAGTCCAGCGATGCATTAATGTTGCCACAGAGCCAGAACACCACCGAATGTATTGTATCCTGGGAGGCTTTCTAACCTTCCAGAACAACTGAAAAACCCTAGTTTAATTAGGATTATAAAAAGCAACAGTGACCGTTCAGTATTTCTGTTTTTATACCTGACACTGTATCATGGGAAATGTTCAGCCCATAGGCCATACTTATTTAAAAAGAAAACCATGAAACAATAGACACAGGATTGCAGCCTACCTGCTCTTTATTTCAGTGGTTCCTAAATAATTCCTGCCCCTGCTCTAGCAAATATTGAAAATAAGAGAATTTGGTGAGTTTATTAGGTAAAATGACCAAATACCATGTATCTCCCTCCTGATTTCTATAAATATACAATACTGTCATTTGCAAAATACACTAGAACTTAGAATTTAATTTTTATATCTAACAATCTAGATATAATCTTTTATGATTCTCTGTGTAGTTCAAATGACTAAATATACACATATATGTGTGTATGTGTGTGTTGTACAAGGACATTTAACAGATATACTTATCATTCCTTGGAGAGGAATAATGATTACAATCTACCTCAATTCTATAATACTGTTTTAAAGTTCTTAGAAATTCAGGTCATTATAGCAAATGGTAAGAAGAGTAAGCTAGTGCTAGGTAATTTATGTTGTAGATAACAAATTTAATATTTCATTCTCACGCAATTAGAATATACTAGAAAATGTCATTTTTTCTAAAAATAAATTGATATTTTAAAAAGCTTTAAATACAATATGATCACTTTTTAAAAATATATTTGAGAGACTGTTAGATGGGAGTTAAGTCTTTTTTTTTTATATACTAGTGAAGGAAATTCTTCTTGAGAGATGATCTTTTTTATTGTTTGTTTTTCCACACAATAGAAAGTCACGTAATTTTTAAATCAGTGATTAGATGTTTTTTCAATTAAATGTGGTAGCACTTTTTACATTCCTGCTTAAAGTCTGAACATTACATACTATTTGGAAGTGTAGATTTGTAAGTATCATGCTAATGCTGAAATATTCAAATTAATATAAGATGATCAAATTGCAGCTCAGTGATGAGAAATTTGAAGCCCCCTTTTTCTGTTATTTTTTAAGCTGAGCAAAATTTTATAAGCAGAACAAATATTTGCAGAACTCAAAAAAGCAATACTTGATATCTAATGACTGTGAAAATGTATAATGAACATATTTTTACAAGGACTATGTATATAAAATCTGAAAACCAGACTTAGTAGAAATTTTTCTGTTTATTTTAGAAGCTGAAAGTTAAAATACTAACAACTTCCTAAATTGAACTTTTTCTGGGTGTCCTTGCTTAGGGGATAATGTAGGTTTTAAGTGCTTGCCATGTATTTTCTCATTACTTCCCATAAACTCTTCCCACAACCATTTTACAGGTGTGACACATAGGTCCAGAAAGACTAAATCATGCACACACACACACACAAAAAGTTAATAAGTAGCAAAGTCAGCATTTGATTCTAAGTAGTTTGGCTTCTGTCAATATGCATGTGCCACATCCAAGCTACAACACAAAAATCAGCAAGTAGTTATAGTTGTCAGATAAAATACAAGAACAAAATATTAGGTGGGAAATATATACACTAAAATATTATTGGCTATTTGTTTGAAGTTCACTTTTAACTTTGTAACCTATGTTTTACATTTGGCAACCTTAACCTAAACAGACATTTAAATGAATATTTATATTTTTCTCACTATCTGTAGTACTGGTAAGGATTTGCTGCTATCTATGACATAAAATGTATGTATTTTAGTACTTAAATCAATTTTCCTGCGTTTTTTTTTCTGCATAGCATTTCCTACATAGTAACAGTCATGACTTTGATTCATATAATTAATATATTTCAATGAATTATAATATTTGATTAATATATTTTCCCTAGTTGTTCATAGATTCATGCCTACTTTGGAAAGACACAGTGGAAAGAGTTAATAGTTTATGAGTGAGTAGGTTCCTTCTTCCTCCCTATAGTGGAGGAAATTTCATCTTGACCACACCTCCTGTAAACACACTGAAGTTATTCACTCCCTGCAAGTTAAAAGACAGTTTTCTGAGGGTACTCTGTCCTATTAGCAAGATATGTCAAGTCTCTCTAGATTGTTTATCAGACGTAAACTACCTCTTTAGAAACACACTCACTGAAGAATAGACTTTAATTAGCTTGTTTTTCTTTTGAAGACATTTGTAAGTTCTAAAACACCCCAAAGTCGAGGGGGTTTCTTTGGACTACCTTGCATGTCAGGCGGTCTCTGCAGTTAGCATTTCCCTTTCTAAACCCAAATGCAGCCCTGTGCTGGAAAGGGATTAGAGCGCTGCACCTGACTGATTTCTGGCCTCCTGAACATTGATGTGGTATCACCTCTGACTCCTTTCTTGTATTCTCTGCTACATATCACGGACCCTCTGTTCCTCATGAGCCTGATTAACAATTCAGTTCTGTGCGATAGTACAGACACACAGTCGCAGTATTTTCTCAGTTAGGAGGGATTAACTGGTTCCTTCATACATCTCCCCATGGATTACCAAATTTAAGATCTATTTATTTAATCTCCTTTATCCTTGGCCTGTGTAAGAAGATTTTACGGCAATCAGTTTAGGGGAAGAAACATACTTTCCATAATTCCTAAACATTGTTTGATCTATTTTGGTCAACAAACATAGCAATTTATTTGTGTATGCTTCTCAGTGAAATGGTAGTGTCAGAACAGGTGGACTCAAGTTCTTTCAAACTGAAAACTTATGATTGAGCATGATTCTGCACATTGCAATCATGAGGAACAAGAGATATTCTTCAGGCCATGTAGGACAGTTACCAAAACCTCCACAAAGAGCGGGTAAATGGTGGTGGCATAATTATGCTTTTGGGTTTTATAATAAAGGTTAAATAAAATAATTTCAGTCACTGGGTTAGCAAAACCTTTGTCATTTAGTCAACATCGTGTGGTATATAACCTCGTATTTGTGCAGGTCACAGTCTTCTACCATGGGTAAACAGTCCAGTTGATTATGAAGCTGTTATAAAATTTAAAACACCAGCTACTGTAGGGTCAACATCATGGAAGAAACAAGAAGCCCATGACCAGCCACTAATTGAGGATTGGGTGGCATGCAGGAGGACCCATCCTGTGTGGGTCTGAGCCCTGTGGGGTCTAATCCCAAGCTACACCACCTTCAGCAGGTTGTAACTCCTCTGTGCCCCAGTTTTCTCATTTGTAAAGTGGGGACACTGGTAGTTACACACAAGAGAAGTTTGGTTTAAGGATTAATTCATGCAAAACACCCAGCACATGATAAAATTTTGATTAACATTGGCTATTATTATCATTTATATTAGGATTTCTCATAGATAGTAGTGTTTTTAGTTTATTTACCTCTGTTAGAGAGGATGGGTAATAATTTCAAATAATCATTTTGTGTGTGTGTGTGAATCATCTCACAGGTTAAATGAGAACCTTCTGATAAAATTACGAATTTAATTTTCACTTTCTAAATTCACCTCTGTCTGTGTGAATTCAGGGTATTGGGAAAGTTGGGATTTTTCTTGTATTTGTTTTTGCTTTTGTTTGCTTTAAATTGCATAATAATGAGAAGAAACAGAGACATCCATGAACTAGAGATGGGTATTAAATATCCTAGAAGCTGAATTTTTTTTTTTTTTTTTTTTGCGGTACCGGGGATTGAACTCACAACCTCGCACCTATCAGGGCAGGTGTTTAAGCCACTGAGCCAAACTCCCAGCCCTGATTTTTTTGAGGCAGGGTCGCACTGTGTAGCTCAGGCCAGCCTTGCACTCACGTTGTAGCCCAAGCTGGCCTTGAACTCACAACGCTCCGCCTACCTCAGCCTCCCGAGTGCTGGGATTAAAGGCGTGTGCCACCACGCCCAGCTTAGAAGCTGAATTTTTAAGGAAAGAAACAAATGCTGTGCTATTCGCGGACCATTTTTGACTCCTAGTTTTCAGAAGTCACAAATAGAGTCACCGCATCGGTTGGCTTTCCATCAGTGCAACAAATACCTGGGCTAATGAACTTATAAAGAGGAAGAGTTTCGTTGTGGAGCCCCTGTTCCTGGACCCCTGGGTCCTGTTGCCCCTCAGCCTGCACTGGAGCAGTAATTGAGGCAGCGGCATGGGACTGATCAAACCATTCACCCCCAAAACCAGGGAGATGAAGAAGCGGCAGGGGTCTCACTGCAGCCACCCAGGACACAGCCAGAGATCCCCAAAAGGCTGCACCTTCTCAGGCTGCACCGTCTCCTGCCTGTGCCACGCTGATGAGCAAACCCTCGCTGCGTGGACCTTCATTGGGTCCTTACGCTCCAAAGGGCAGCACCACCTGTCTCAGTGAATTCCATCTTACAGGACAAAACACTCAGAGAAACAGGTGTTGTGAGGTGAACAGGAAGAGAAAATAGATTGGTTTTAGGGTCCCTAATGTCACGTAGTAGAATCTCACACTTAGTGAATGAAATGACTTGTTTTAAAATATGCCAGGGATATAGCTCAGTTGCCTAAGGACCTGCCTGGCAGGCTCAAGGTTGTGAGTTCAATTCCTGGTATGAAAAAAATTAAAAAAAAAAAAAAAGCAGTTACTTAATACGATATAGAAGGCTAGTTTCCAGAAAGATCTATGATATCAAAGAATATCTCATAAGTGCTTTACTACAGAGGTCATCCAAAAGTTAAACAGAATCTTGCTATCAACTGAGACTATCAACTAAGTATCTGACCAGGAAATTGAGAAAGCAATCCCATTTACAGTACCATAAAAAATAATAAAAGCCTGAGGAATAAATTTAACCAAGAAAGTAAGACACTTGCATAAAATACTAAAAACTCCAGAATTAAAAAAAACTCCAAAATATTGATAAAAGAAATTGAAGAGGACACAAATACATGGAAAGACATTGTCTTGGTTACTTTTTTCTTGTTGCTGAGACAAAACGACTGGTGCCCAAAATTAGGGAAGGAAAGGTTTATTTCTTACAGTTCTTTGAGGTTTCAGTCCATACTCAGTTGGCTCTAAGGCAGCGTGGTGTGGCAGGGAGGGAGGGTGTCAGCCATTCATGGGGGCCACCAAACAGCAAGGTGCAAACTGACAAGAGAGAGAAGACACACCTTCTTCCTGACCTTACACGGTATGCCGGCTTCTCCCCTGGGCGGGTACCTCCCTCACCATCAGTCCCAGTGCCAGACAACAAACCAATCATGAACGCCAGACTCAGCCACATCCATGCCATGATTACATGAGACTTGGCAGGGCCATAGGAATATAAACCATCACAGACATCATGTTCCTTGATTGGAAAACTTAATATTGTTAAAATATCCATACTACCCCACATGCTCCACAGATTCAGTGCAATTTTGTCAAAATTCTATGACATTTTTTCCACAGAAATAGAGAAATCAGTGCTAAGATCCATAAAGAATCATCATTGAGAAAAATAATAACAAGCCTGGAGACATGATACTTCCTCATTTTAGAATACATTACAAAGCTACAGTACTTAAAACAATATGGGTCTGATGCAAAGAAAGACACAAAGACCAATGGAAGATTATAGGGAGCCCACACATAAATTCACACAAATACACAACGAACTCCTTAGTTTTGTGGGCAGTGGACATCACAAAATAAGATTGGTCTCTAATCTTATACTGTGTACAAAATTCTACCAAAAATAGATTGACTTAAAGCTATAAAATTCTAAGAGAAAGCAGGAAAGGGCTTTTTTATATTGATCTTAGCAATGATAGGACACCAACAGCAAGGCGACCAAAGCAAAAACAGATCAGAGGTGCTCCATCGAGCTAAAGAGCTTTTGCATAGCCAAAGAAATGGTCAGCAGATTAAGAAGACAAAGTGTAGAAAGGGAGAAAAAATTTGTAAGCCACATAACCAATAAGGAGTTAAAATCCAAATACAGATAAGGAACGCCTACAACTAAACAGCAAAAATCAAATGAGCAGATTTTAAAATGGAAAACAGTCCCAACTAGACATTCCCAAAGCAGACAAAAATGGGAACAGGAATTTGAAGCACAAATCTGAAAGATCATCTTGCTCTTGTCTGGATGGCCAGTCCCTAAAATAAAAAACAATAGATAAATAAAGACAGGAAGTGTGTTGGTGAGGTTGTGAGGAAATTTGAAAGTATGTATATACTTGGTAGAAACATAAATTGGTGTAGCTCTTATGGAAAACAGTGTGGATGTTCCTCAAAAAGATGAAGAAACAAATTTTACAGTTGTTCTACTTCTGGGAATGTATCCAAGGAACTGAAATTGGAAGTTCAAAAAGATGTTTGTACTCTCATGTTTGCTGAGACATTATTTACAATACCCAAGATG
>RJWM01019376.1:0-39165 GCA_004363535.1 Dasyprocta punctata
TGTAACTTTTCTTAAAAATCACAAGTAAATAAAAATTCTAAAACTGGGTAGGTAAACTGTGTTCCTTTAAAATTTTTACTTTAAGGAGAATAAAACCAAGCAAAATAAAACAGAATAAAGCCAATAAAAACTAACCAGTGTAAGTGACACAGGACTTCAAGACAATATGAAATCAACAATGGTTACTGTAATGCCTCTTGTTGTCTTCAAAATAGCTGCAGATACCTTCAGACATAATAAAAATCTAACAGAACAGAACAGAATAGAACCAGTAAAAATAAAACAATGAATGCAATAAAGAACTTCAAAACAAGACAATAGTAAATAAAAAATGGCTACCATAACATATCTTGTTATCTTTGAAATAGCTGCCCATGCCATTCAAAACAAAACAGAATAAAACCCAGCCCAACAAAAAAATGAAGATGATACAGGACTTCAAAACAAGATAATAGGGAATTAACAATGGCTACCACCTTCAGAAGGAGATCCCCTATAGATGCTACATTGCATATTGTTATCCTCTGAATGGATGATCAGACTACTGGTTTTAGACCTGCAAAGTCAGTGAAACACTAAATAGTACAAGCATTAAATTGTATTTTACCTCGATAGCTATCACTGCAGCCTGCGTTTCTTCAGACTAGCCAGTCACTTACAGGAAATGGGGCTGGCATCCAACTCTACCCACAGTGGCCCACACATGGCACTAATTCTCAGGGAGGGCTCAATTTTTGGTGTCTTCTTGTTCTCTTCCCCCATAGTCTGCAGTGGCGCTGACTCATGGGAAAAAGCTGGCATCTGGTTCTCCCCTCAGTGGGCCGTGCATGGTGCTGATTCACAGAGAGGGCTTGCTTCTTGGTGACTTCATGTTCTCTTACCCTGCAGTCCAAGAATGGCACTGACTCACCAACTGCATAATTTATGACAGATAGTGTGATAAAGCTTGATTTCATAGATTCTCAAAATTGAATCATGTGGCATTGGAGATTTCAAAATCACCAGTCTTAGCACTGATCATTAAATAACCATGAAAGTAAGTACTAGGCAATTTAGAAAATCATTTTCTTTGATTGATTGATTGATTGATTGATTGATTTTTGTGGTACTGGGAATTCAATACAAGGCCTTCACACTGAGCCACACCCCCAGCCCTTCTTTTTTTTGTTTTTAGGTCCTGCTAAGTCTGTGAGCTGCCCAGGCTATGCTCAAAATGTGATTCTCCTCCTTCAGTCTCCCAGAGTGCTGGGATTGCAGATATGTAGCACCACGGTTGTCTGAGAATCACTTTTAAAATGCTACAATAATGTTGTTTCCATTTCCTGGCCATTGTGAATATTGTGTAATAAATATGGCAGTGAAGCTACTTCTATTAATAGTTTTCCTTCAGCTATGTATCCAGTTATGGGATTGTTGGTTAATATAGTAGTTTTATTTTTAATTTTTTTGGAGAATGTCCAACTACTAATTACTGTGTAAGTGTTTTCTTTTCTCTATATCCTTGCCAGCACAGACTATTTTTTTAAATTATAGCCATTGTAACTGGAGTAAGATGACAGATTATTGTCTTTTTATTTACAATTTCCTGATATTTGTGATATTGAACATTTTTTTTGTATAATTGTTGGCAATTTTTTGAATGTCTTGTTCTGGGAAATGCCTATTAAGTTCTATTGTCCATTTGTTAAGTTGGATTATATGTTTTTTGCTACTCAGTTATTTGAATTCCTTATATATTATGAATATCAATCCCTTACCTGATGTATATTTTGCAAGTATTTTCTCCCATTTGGTAGGTTGTCTTTTCACTCTGTTGATTCTTTCCTTTGCTGTGAAGAAGCTTTTTAATTTGATGTTATCCCATTGGTCTATCTTGCTTTTTCTTTTCTTGCTTCCTCTGCTTTAGGGATCTTATGCAAAGTCCTCATTCATTCCAATGTCCTGAAGCATATTCCTTGTGTTTTCTTCTAGTATTTCAGAGTTTCAGGTTTTCCATTAAATGTTTGATTCATTTTGCAGTGATTTTTTTAATGTATGATAAGAAATAAGGATATAGTTCCTTTTTTTTGTTTGTTTGTTTGTTTTTTGGTGGCACCAGGGATCGAACTCACAACCTCGCACCTACCAGGGCAGAGGATATAGTTTCTTTATCCTGCTGTCAATATCCAATTTTCCCACTACCATTTATTGAAGAGACTATCCTTTTTTCTATGTATGTTTTTACACCTGTGTTGAAGATCAACTTGCTGTAGATGGGCAGGTTTACTCTACTTCTAGGCTCTCTATTCTGTTCCATTTGCCTGTACATCTGTTTTTATGCCAATACCATATTATTTTCATTATTATAGTTTGGTAGTAGGTTTTGAAGTCATGTAGCATAATGCTGCCTGCTTTTTACACACAATCTTACTTTAAAAGACAAGACTATTTACAGAGAAAGAAAAAACTGATTTTCTCTGTACTGTGGAATGATGAGAGATCTCATTTCTTTTTTTTTTTTTTTCTGTATGTAAAAGTGTTAGGCTAAATATCTATATTTTTAAGAAAGAGAACTTTATATTTTCTGCAAACTAAAACATAATGACTTTTTAAAATACATTCACAGAGGATGCTTATCAGTAAATTAAATATCTGCCTATGAATATCTTAAAAGTACATTGTTTTAAAACAAAGTCAACAAGCAAGGTGCAGTAAGTGGATCTGAGCCTTTTTCAGATGTCAGTCCTGAGGATGTTTCACTGCTCCCCATCAAAATAGATAAAGCTATGAGGCAAATACTGATGCTTGTAGGAGTGAGTGACTTGACATGCACTTGTATGATTGACAGTGGCAAACAGTGCAGCTGTTCCTTCCTCAAACAATAGTGCTTTAATAAATTTAAAGAATATGCCAGTTCTTAAATATCAGAGACCATATTAACAGTTTTTTTAAAAAAATATCAAAATCTAAAACTGCCCAACTTTCTTTTATGTTCACATAAAATATGCAGCAGCCCAATGGCAAAAAGCTTATTACTTATTCTGAGAACTAGAAGGTGTATGAGCATATATATTACTTTTGTTGAATATATACTGTAAGTCATTCACCTCTTCCTTTTGGCTTCTTACTGCCAAAGTTCCAAATGTCATGCATTTTAATAAGACAATACCGAGGACAGCAGTACTTTGGATCATCTGAACTGGCAGCTCAGAACTAATAAAACTCCTTTGACAGAGGGAACAGAGACTGAAGGGTGTGTGAAATTGGAACAGTGGGCTAAAGGGAAACTGTGCACATGAATTTTGGATTACCATGCCCCAGTGTGTGTGCCGCCCAGTCACACACCTTCCTGCAACACAGTGCCTCAACCGTATACGAAATAAACTTAAACTGTTTACAATGTTCCCCAATTTTAAAACTTTTCCTCTGTACTTAACTATTTAAAAAGTTTTTTCTCAATAAATGGGCTCCTCTGTGGTTCATGTACAATCATAAGTGAACTTTAAATTCCATTTTATACAAACATCTCAAAAACATTGGGCCACTGAGGATCTAAAGGCCCTAGGATAGCAACCACATTCACGAGTCTTGGAATAGAAAGTGCAGTCAATCACACCTTTAAAATCAAAGGTATAATTGGTGTAAGGCATCAGGTTATTTTTAAGGTGCTTGTAAGTTGGAAGTCTTGTGTGATTCTCTCTTTTGAGCTGCCATTCTTTCCACTGCAACTGAAGTTCATAAGACACTCACTGTACCATAGTTCCTTGAAGTCTTTATACTTGCCAGGTACTCCTCCATTGCTTAAATATTCCACTTGAACCTGGCAATAAGTTAAAGCCTGTACACAACAGCAGTGGGATGGAATTAGGATCTGCAGTTGGGCTACCAGGACTACTTGAGGCTTTTTCCAGAATGTTTTTAACCTCTGAGACAAACATCATGATCTCGACAAGTTTCACATCAGAATTCTCTGGGTCCCAATGAACCCCTTTGCCTCTATAAGCAGCCATTTTTCTGCAGCATGAAGAGGCTTCATACCTGCTCTAAATAGTTCTTTGTGGATCTCTAATGCCACAGCAACGCCGGTGTCATCACTCTGTTCGGCATACCTTCAGATACATATGAATTAGCCATTGCCACTTGGTTAAATTGGAAATATTTCACTTGGAAAGTGAAGTATTATTCTGTTTCCACTTTCTGAAGACTAATGATATCTGCATCACAGTTAACAGTTTTTCCATAATTTTATTTTTCCTGTATTCCCAGTTTAGTGCCCAAGACTGGCAATGCTCACCTAGCTGCCAGGTAGCATAGTTATTATAACACATTGTGACAAATAAGCATGAATGATGCTGATAGCAAAATTTGGTCTCATTCTTTTAATGTAATCCATGACTTCAGAGGAAACTACTCTGGATGAACTGCAAGATTGCCAAGCATGAAATTTCAGTAGTTCTTGGGTTCCATCTGGGTCCTGGTGTAAACTGAGAATATCCCATCACAAAGGATTGCCTTTCAAACCTACAGTTTGTAGCTGGAAGAGCCAACCAAATTTAGAAGGCAAGATCTGTAACATACCGCGATTTAAAAGCAATTGCCTGAGAGATGCCATTCTTCTGAGTTTGGCTGGTAAAGTTCTGAATTTATTGGATTACAGAACCAGGTAAACCAGATTATGAAGTTTGGTGATATCAGGTGGGAAGCGACTAGGGTAAATGTCATGTAGGTGCAGCATTATCGAGGGTGTCAATGACCAAAGTGGCATACTTTAGCTCCACACTCTACCTGAGATTTCTAATTCTGCCCAGTGAGACTTTTTCCCATTGGCTACCTTCTTTGCTGACATGATGGTACAAATCCTGCAAGGATCTGGAGGATCGCAGTTTTCCTTTGGTATCCCTATCAGGGTGAACTCCTGGTGCTCCCAAACCTACCCAGAGGTGTGGAGTGCTCTGCCTCAGCCCACTCAGCACCCCCAGCCCTGTGGCCCTGTCTCCACAGCAGGGAGCTCACTTAGTGTGTATGATAATTACGGTAAGATAAAATAAACAAACTTTTTGAAAAATTGAGATTCCCCCAATATGCATTAAGCTTTAAATTAATACTTGATTTTAAAATATATAAGAAGTTTAAATAATTAAAACTATTTCCTTATACCTCCCAGATCATAAGATAAAGTTGCACATAATAAATGTTCAATATTTTTCGCTTAATTTAATCTCTCCTCTCTCTGCTCACTATAGCAACCAGACAGTCAAAATGACCTGCCTTTCAGTTTTTTGCATTATAGACACTTGAAGTCAGGCAATTAAAAAACTGAAAATCGCCGGGCGTGGTGGTGCACGCCTTTAATCCCAGCATTCGGGAGGCTGAGGTAGGCGGAGCGTTGTGGGTTCGAGGCCGGCTTGGGCTACAACGCGAGCGCAAGGCCAGCCTGAGCTACATAGTGCGACCCTGCCTCAAAAAAAACAAACAAACAAACAAACAAAAAAAAACAGGGCCGGGAGTTTGGCTCAGTGCCTTAAGCGCCTGCCCTAGCAGGCGCGAGGTTGTGAGTTCAATCCCTGGTGCCGCAAAAACAAAACAAAACAAACAAACAAAAAAACTGAAAATCATATGGAAGCAAGAGTTTAAGCTGGGAACACACTGAGACCCAGTTTTTTTATTTTAAAAAGCATTCTCTTAGAGACTTGCATTTCTCAAAAGTTCAATTATGCTGGCTGGATAGCTTCTTTTGCTTATGGACATCTCATTATAAATTATTCTCATTGCCATGTACTAGTCTAAAACCATCATTTGCCTTTATCCTATTAGAGCTCAGAAAAAAATACCCTGACATATGGTGCTTCAGCATCTGAGTAATTTGAATAAAGAGAGACTAGAAATCTTCAGAAGCAGCCTCAGAATCAAACTCTGTCTCTGATCTTCTCCTCTCCTGCTCTCACTTCCCTTTTTCTCTACCAAAGCAAGTGTAGAAACCAGAACCTAAGGTGGTTAGTTGTATTAGGCAGGGTTTTACTAGAGAAAACAGATATTACATGAGATATACAAATGCATAGAAATTACAGGATAGGCTTACAATGGTCACCCACAGAGTCGGATGAGGAAGTGTGCAAAGAGTGTTTGCATGCTGGAGGCCAAAGGATTCTATCCAAGGTCTGGAGTTCATCCCAGTGTCCTGTGCAAGTCCGCACCAACAGGCTGATGGGTCTGCGACAGAAGGCCGAAAGGTCTACGCTGGAAGGCTGAAGAGTCTATGCCTGAAAGCTGAACAGTCTATGCTGGAAGCCAGGAGACAATGTCCAAACCAAAAGACTGGAGCTCCTCCAAAGAAATGGAATGCATTTGTCCTTCCTCCTTCCCTGTTATACCATCCAGCTGATGTGCCACCCTAGAGTGGGTCTTCTACACCCTAGGGTGTTGAGTTGTTAAGCTCATTTAGTTAAACTTCTATATGTCTCAAGTTGACACAATCAATCAACCACTACAGTAGTAGAAACTAATACCTCTCTCTTCTCAATGACAGACATAAAACCTAGAAATGTTATTCTAACCTTGCCTTGCTTCTGTTTGGGGAAAGAAAAAAAAATCTAGTGTACCATTTCTCTGTTCTACGAAGAGGTCAAAAAGAATCTGAATCAACAGGTTTTACTGTGTTTTCCCCCTCAGTCTATTCCCTTTATTTAGAGCCTATACTTCCAATGACATTTGGACATGGCTGCCTCATTCTTCACTGAATTGACACTAGTTTTCCCTGGGTCTTTGTTTCTGAAGGCTCCCATACCATGCAGAACTTTGGTTAAATAAATTTGTTAGACTTTTCTCTTGTTAATCTGTCTTTCGGTATAGAAGTGTTGGGTGTGGCCCTCACAATAGGAAAGAAAAAGTGTCACATATTTTCTGCACCTGTTGCCCCATCTAACTTTGCAGGCAATATGTTATATTGGCTTCATTATTGATCTCTACTGGTTTCCCGGCTTGGGGTGTTTTTCACTCGAGCACAGGTGTGGTTGGGCATCCTTAATGTTGAAGATCATGGTCAAATGCCATTGTTTAATATCTGTTGAATAATTGATGTGGGAAGTGAGGGGAGGGCAATGAAGTGAATCCGTAGCTGAAAAGTTCCTTAATGAAAGAAAAATTTAAGCCTTCATTTCCTTGTCCTTTTGTTCACCTTTTCCCCACCTTGAAACTCTCCTCTCTCTCTGTTGTTTTCCCATATTGCTTAGGGTTTAGGTTTGGAGACTGAATGCCTGCCACAGTTTCTCTGCTCGGAGCTTTTACTGAGGATTAGCAAATTTTTCTCAGAAAAAGAAAACAACCAGAAATGAGACATCTGATTAAATAAGCCTAATGACTGCCAAATTATTGGTTTGCTGATTTGTGACTACACTTACCCCAGTCATCCATGCTACACTCTTCATTTACAGGTCCATTTTATCTGAAATCCAATGAAGGAGAGTCAAGCAATAGTTTATTGTTCAAATATCTTTTTGTTCCGGTGGATGATCTCCTTGGAACACCATTCAAAATGAATATATAAATAAAAATAAAAGGCTGTATTTGCAATAAAAAGCCTCAAGTCAAAGGCTATTTTTGCCTTTGTATGACAGATCAACCACTTAATCTTTCTAAATGTATTTTCATTGTTTGCCTGCAAAATGAGGATGATCTTTCCCTGATTTACATAGGCAATTCTTTCATTGTCTCATTTGTGGAATTATCCCAAGTGGTGAGAAATACACCTGGTCTCTTTAGCTATTTAATTTTCTAAGGCTGAACTTTTCTAATCAGTAAGCTTGAAGATCCTCAACTATTTCTCCAGCACAGATGAACAGCCCAACTCCCTAGAAAAGCATACTTACACAGCCTACCTAGCACTGCATATTCTAAAGATATTTAAAAATTTGGAATATATATATATTGCTTTGCTTTGTTTTAGTGTTAAATTTGGGAGTTTTACAAACCTTCTATGTATATTTTCCTTCTCTCCAGCAAAATTAAAGAAAAAGTAAAAATTGCACATTGCTTACCTCCAAGCCACTAAAAATGACCCCTAGCGTTAGTTTGCTCTGTATTTTAAGAATTTTATTTATGCTTATTTTATTAGTTTGGACAGGAAAATTACTGTAAGAAATAGGCAAAAATAAAAACATGGTAAGGCGGATAATAGGAAAGACAGATATGATCAAAATATATGGTATAAAAGGCCCCACAAAACATGAAACTAAGGGAAGTTTGGGGCAGTGATCAAACTATGTTAGGTGCATGTATGAATCAGCCCAAATGAAACTCATTATTTCTATAGCAAATATGCACTAACTTTAAAAAAAAAGATGTGGAAAAAATAAAGATACGTAACACCCCTAATGTGAATGAGATATATTTCTTGTTCATGGAACAGGACTGGGTGGATAAGCAGGAGGCCAGGGCAGCCCACTTCCATGCAGTCACTTAGGCATCCAAGCTTACTCTGGAGGCATGTGCTGAATCACACGCAATATTTCTTTCTGTTTGTGTCCCAGTTCTCTGGAAGCACAGCTGGCCTCCTGCATTCTTAGGCCACAGTTGTTTACCTCAAAACTGTGTGATTCAAATTCACCCTCTCAGGCATGCTTGGAACTAATTCACATTTGGACTTTGCTTTCCGTCTTCTTTATTTAGAGGTTCTTTGGTACTTACCTCCAGCCCTTCTTTCTGGCTTATAAGTTATACTAGCTGCCTTTGCTTCTCATGTGATCTGTCTCCATTTAGCTAAGCTGCTGGTTAGTCTATGCCCACTCTGTTCCTGCTTTGCTTCATGGAGGATTTTTTTAAAAATCACTTGTGAGCCAGTGTTGAGCTGACTGGATTGTCTTTTCCCTCAGCAAGCAGCTTCTTCCTGCGTGTTATGTCTTGTTCATCTTTCTTTTTTCTTATTACATGTATCTTTTGTGCTATTACAAAACCCATCTCTGTGTTTCTCCCTCTTTGCATTCTCTTTACTCCCTTTCAGATCCACTGTGCTTTGCCAGCCTCCTTTAGTCAACTGTTACTAACAATAGTGTTTCATTTCCCTTTCACTCACTGCCCTTTAAGCTGAAACAGGTGAGCTGCATTTACTTTATTGTGACACTTTTTGGGGCCACTCATTCAAGTACACTTGCTCAAAACTTACCTTTCCTGAAACAATTTTCCAGTCAGCAAGCCACACTTGGACAATTTCCAAAGTCCCTATCTTATATGTACTTGTCTCTGACAGCAGCTCAAACCCTCATTCCCCAAAGGAAAGCTCTGTCAAAGGGTTTATTGTTCACCTTGGTCAGAGAGGCAATCACAAGTGTTCTGAAGAGGCAGGGCAGGGTAGTCATGAGCTTTTGGAGTAGGGTAGCCAGTGGCTCCAGTGTATCCCAAAGATATGCTTTTAAAACTCCAAACAAAATTTAAAGGCTGGTTTAAAGAGGCTCTTTTCACTACACGGTCTTGATTAGGTAAGAATTATAGTATAATAGTTCAAGATTGGTGGGCATGCAAGGTGAAGTCAACAGTTCTAAGAACCTAGAGATGTAAATAGTTGATGCTTTCAATTGAAATATTGATGGGTCCTTCAAAAGTTTCTATAGTAAGAAAGTTATTTGCCTAAGCAAGAGTCTCTTGGAATACTGCAGTTGCATTAATGTCAGCAATGGACCAGTAAGGTTATATTACCATTGACTGTAAGCTATGTGTGGTGGGAGAAAGAACAGATAGATTCTTTCCTCAGAGTTAATTCCAGCCTCTCTTTTCCAACATCTGATTCATATTCAGTGTCCTTAGTTACAATACCTAACCTAACAGGATTTAATTTTTTTTTTATTTTGAAGAGAATAAAACCAAAAGAAATAGAACACAGTCAATCAAAACAAAACAATAAACATGATACAAGACTTCAAAACAAGATATGAGGAAATCAGTAATGGCTACTATATTGCCTCTTGTTATCTTCAAAATAACTTCCCATATCATCAGGCATAATAGAATCAAACAAAACAGAACAGAATAAAACCAATCAAAGCAAAGTAATGAAAGCAATATAGGACTTCAAAACAAGACAGTAAGAATACAATAGTGGCTACCATAATGCATCTTGTTATCTTCAAAATACCTGCTTATCCCATCAGACATAATAAAATCAAATAAAACAAAATAGAATAGAGTCAATCAATACAAAACAATGAACACGGTACAAGACTTCAAAACAAGATATGAGAAAATCAGTAATGGCTACCATAATGCCTCTTGTTATATTCAAAATAACTTCCCATACCATCAGGCATAATAAAATCAAACAAAACAGAAGAGAATAAAATCAATCAAAAGAAAACAAGTAAAGCAATACAGGACTTCAAAGCAAGACAATAGGAATACAACAGTGCCTACCATAATGCATCTTGTTACCTTCAAAGCAGCTGCTTATACCATCAGACATAATAAAATCAAACAAAACAAAATAGAATAAAATCAATCAAAAGAAAACAAGTAAAGCAATACAGGGCTTCAAAACAAGATAACAGGAAATCAATAATGGCTACCATAATAATTTTGTTATTTTTGAAATAGTTTTCCATGTCATTAAACATAACAATATCAATCAAAACAAAACAGAATAAAGCTAAACTAAACAGAACAATGAAGACAATACAGGGTTTCAAAACAGGACAATAGATTAACAATGGCCATCGCCTTCCCTTTTGAGACATTTCTGCCCCTTTCACTTTCACAGTATCTATTGTGCATTTTGGATCCCACTTACTCCTTTAGTTTTTTATACTAGGGAGACAATATGATATTCACCCACATGATTCTGAACCATTTTAACCATAAGCATGATCTCAAGTTGTATCCATTTACCTACAAGAGCCACAAGGTTATCTTTCTTTATAGCTGAGTAGCTTTCCACTGTATAAAAATGATGTATCTTTCTTACCCATTCTGCAGTTGATAGGCAATCTACCCCTACTTTTTTTCTGGTTCCCTATCATGTAGAGCATTGTTTTCTCTTGTTTGACTTTTAGTCTATGAATTTCCTTTTGAGTTAAATGTGTTTCTTGAAAAAAGCATATTGATGGATCCTGTCTCCTGATCCACTCTGCCTGTGTTTCGTTTTATTGGTGAATTGAGCCCATCTACATTAATGGTTATGGCCAACATGCACTGGTTTGTCTCTGTCATGCTACTTTCCTGCCATTGGCTGCCTACTTTTCCCCTTCATTCAGTTGTCTGCCCTGCTTGGTGTTCCCCCTTCTGCTGCTATTCCTGGAACTATGGTCATTTTTATCTCTCTCTAAAATGTCCTTCAGTTTTCTTTGTAGGGTTGGTTTGGTGGTCATAAATTCCTTCAGTTGTTCTTTGTCATGGAAGTATCTTGTTTCTCCATTAATTTTGAAAGAAAGTTTTGCAAGGTACATTAATCTGGATTGGAAGTTGTTTTCTTTCAGGACTTGAAATACTTCACTCCAATCTCTTCTTGACTTGATGGTTTGTGTTGAGAAGTCTGTCATGATTCTGATGGGCTTTCCTTTGTAGGTAATCAGTCTTTTTTTCTCTAACAGCTTTTAATATTCTGTTCTTGTGCTGAATTTCTGGGATATTGATTATTACATGTCTAAGTGTAGATTTATTTTGGTTATGGCTAGCTGGAACTCTATATGCCTCACTTATCTGTATGTCATGTCCTTTTCCCATGCTTGGGATGTTTTCTGCCATTACTTCTGTAAACAGACTTTTAATGTCATTTGTATTGACCCCCGCTTCTTCACTGACACCTATTATTCTTAAATTATTTTTTGTGTCTTCTTGCAGCCATTGAATTGCTATTTCCTGGTTCCTTGTTATTTTTAAGAGATCTTTCCTTTCATTATCCCAAGCTGTACCCCTGTCTTTAAGGTCTGAAAGTTTATCTTTAGTTTCTTTAAAGCAGTTTTGCCAGCTTTCAATGGAGTTTTTAATTTCCTGGATATCTCTTTGAATCTGTTTCATGCATTCTAAATCTCTCTTATATTGTTCATTAATGGTTTCTCTCATTTTCCTATGCTCCTCTATTTTTTTATATATGTCTTCTTTAGAGATGCTTAGCAATTCTTTTATGATATTTTTCATTTCTTCTTTCACCTGAGATAGTATTTCTGTTCTAATTTCTTTTATAGCCTCATGAAGTTGTTTCTTTACTTTAGTTGCCATCACTTCAGAAACTTCAGGTGTGTGACTGATGCTCTCTTCCATGTTTACATGTCCTGGATTTGCTCTGCTTGGACTGGAGTCCAGAGATGGCCTTTTGCTTCTTCGCCTTGACATTTTCCTGGGTTCTTCCAAACAAGTGGGTAGTGGGGTCCCAGGCACTTCTTGTGCTGGCTGCAATTTCTCTGAAACTTGGCTGTTTGGTTCTCCTGGCCAGTGCTGGCTATGGTTATCCATTGGTGGCCACTGGGTGTGCTGGTGCAGGGCTGGCTGCTTCTTTTCCCAGCCAGTGTTGGCTACCTGGGGCAGGAAGCAACCAGGATGACTGCTGGAGTGTGCTTGGGGGCAGGGCCAGCTGCTGCCTCCTGGACCTGGGCTGGTTACCAGCGAGAAACGTCCCTCCTAATTTTTTTTTGCAAGAACATTTCCATACCTTCATCTCCAAGGTGGCAATCTCTGTTATAGCTTTTGTTGTACTTCTGAAAATAGCAATAATAAAACATTATCTATAGGAAGATTTCCTCAGTAGGAAGGCCGCATATCAAATTCTTTTTAGATGTTATTTAGTCTTCAGAAGAGCTCTTTTGAGAAAGAGGTTCTCTTATTGTGCCTACTTTACAGATAAGGAAACTGTATCTCAAAAAGGTCAAAGGCCTCATGCAGCCAGAGTGGCAGAGCCCATATTCTATCTCAGGTCCATCTGACTATTTGACAGTGAACAGGAACAAATTTCAAATTCCAGCTACAAAGGAACAAACCTCCCAGCCATCATGCTAAATGAAAGAAAGAAAACAGAAAACAGAAAACGGAGAAGACTGTACATTGTAAGATTCTCTCTACAGGAAATGTCCAGATAAGGCAAAAAATAGAGATAGAAAACAGATCACCATTTTATAGATTTGAGGGCTGGAATAAGATTAACTGCAAATAGACATATCGTTACTTTCATCACTGAAAAAAAATGTTTTCAAATGGGATTCTGAGGATAGTTGCACAATTCTACAAATTTACTAAAAATTATTGAGTTATATTCCTACAATGCATGAACTTTATGGGGTGTAATTCCTCCTCCCATAAAACTGTTTACACAGAATTATGGAGGTCAGATTCAAGTTTTCCAATGACCGGAATCAAGCCTTAGGAGCTATCTCTAAGGAGAAAGAATACAGGTCTCATTGGGTTCTTACACATTTTATCTATAACATGTAGGCCTTTAAACTCTTTAGCCAATCTACATATGTTGATATTTTTACTTTTGCTAGTGATAGCCCATTTCTAGGTATTTTCACTAATGCTAATTGTGCACACATAGAAATCTAAGTATGTAAGTTACAGGCACATACCACATGTGCCCTTCCTCTGAAATGTCAGCTGACAGCACAACCCTGCCCTTCCTGCTGTGTTGCCATCTATCATATACCTGACCTCCCACACAGTGCTCCTTGCTTTGGGCAGGATGCTGGCTATTGTTAATACTAAAGATACATACCCTCAACACTTAGACCACTGGAGGGATTTGTTTCTTTTCTATATAAATATAAAAGGAAAAAAATTCCTTCTGGAACTACTGTATTTCAAGAAAGTGTGTCTATAAGTTCAAATGCACTGAGGTTAGGGAAGCAGGACTGCAGCCAGAGAGTTCCTGTGCAGAGCAGGAGTGATCTGTAGCTGGCGGGACTGATCTGAGAGCCACAGTTACTGCAGTGCCACATGAGTGCACTTTCTTCTCCCACATATTTGTTAAACCTGAGTTACGTTGTTTCAGCTTTGGTAGAAAACAGAAATGGGTGTACTATGGTGACTACATTCCTTGTAACTTTTACAGAGAAATTCGGAATACCAGAAGCTTAACTTACATAGATCCTGATGCCCTAAAAGAGCTCCCCCTTCTAAAGTTCCTGTAAGTATCAACTCCTTTCTCATCCCAATTTTTAGTTTTTAATTTATTTCTTTTTTAATGGTTTTAATTCTGTCATCTTCCAAGAATCTCCTTAGGATGGTGTGGTCGAGTGTCATTTTAATGATGTATGGCTTGGATCAAATCACTTCTTGTGATTCTAGTCCCACCCTTTCCCATCAGGCAAGGTATTAGGCGAATGGCTCACATTTTCAGAATCTATGTAAAGACCTGCTCCAACAGACATGAGGGTGAAAATGTCATCGGAAAACAAAATAGAAAATCCTGAGAGCCAACTGGTCAACCCTTATCTGGAAATGGTACTGGAATAATATGAGAGTGGCTATTACACAGCAGAAAAGAAAAAAAAAGTCACAGATAAAAAAATTTAGCCTCTTGAGAGAACAAAAACGGAAGGGACAACACTTACTGCTTGGTTTTGACAATACCTTATGAGCTAACCATAGGTCCATGAGAACACAATCACATTTTTGTTTTCTCTGGCATCTTTACCACTAACGTGCAGTAAATACTCAGTAAAAATGTGGTCAGTGGAAATGTATTTATGATCACAGACCCATTAGACACCAGCTGGAAGCATCCTCTTTCCTGTTTATCTGCATTATAAAATTAGAAAACAAAACCATGAAGAAAATAAAAGTAAACCTTGTAGGGACTGATTCCTAAACAACAATCACTATTAACTTTCAGTTTATTTCTATTCAGAATTTTAAAATAAAAGTGTACAACCATGAACGCTTTATGACATAAGTCTGTAAGGTTGAATAGAATTTTCTAAGGGAAAGAAGGGGGAGGGTGAAGAAAAATGCAAATAGATGGAGCAGCATGACAAGCACATGGAACCATCAAGCAACCTGGCTTATTTGGGGAAAGAAAAACAGTGCTTTGTTGGAGGCAGGAGCAGGAGATGTTAGGAGAAGAGAAGGGAAAATGGGTTGTGTATGTAATTCAAGTAATACCTTGGGGGGCCACGAAAATTGATGGGATAAGGCAGTCACTCTTACAAACCTTGAGTTCCAAAACCAATCAGTAATCAATCGGGTATTTGGAGGAAATATGAAAAGAAGACTTCTTCAAGGTTTTGAAAAGTAGAGGTTATGGTTCAAATTTTTTAAATCTGGCATTTCTAACCCTTTATTCTATATCCCCCACTTGACTCTCTGCCCTTTTTTTCTTCTTTCTTCTCCTTATTTTACATGAATGTCTATTATAGTTGAATTAGGGTGTTTACTGCACATCAAATATACCTTGTGGAATACCCTTCCTCTTCTTTGTTATCTGCATTATCCCATTTGCTCATTTTGAGACCTGTGGCTCCTGCTGTCTATTCAGATCCGATGCCTTCTTCCCTAGGAGTCAATTGCCCATCCCAGGCCAAGCCTCTCAAAAGACTTTTTGCTTCCGCTAGCTATATTCCAGTATCTGCAACAAATTTTAAACCAGCTAAATCCAAAAGGCATCAGGAACCTGAGAGTTTCTGTGTTCATGCTGTTTTATGCATGTCGTTTAATTTTGACTTTTTTTCTTATATGACATAAACTTCAGAAACTTGCCTTCTTTTTCTGAACTTTTTAAATGGTACTGCTGCAATTGTACTCTCTGGTCACTGCTTTAGGAAAGTCATTCTTAGCTAAACAATAACACCAAAAAAAATGTAAAGGAGGATGGTTGGCTTGGAGTTGAGTAATCATGTCTTCCTCTTTCATCCTGCTCTTATCCACTGCCCCTAGGCACAAAAGAAATGTAAATTCCTATTTCTAGGAATAGCACTGTGTCCAAAAAATCCCAGAATAATCTCTCCAAGAAAAGAAGATGTACTGACACTGATGATCTAGATTAAATGATTGTGCCTAGAGGGAATATCATTTCATCAGTGTTATGATTTGCATCTAGATGTCCCCCCAGAGCCTCATGCAGTCATAGATGGGACTTTTCCAGAGGTGGGTGAATACAGAGTGTGTGAGACTGAAAATGATTCGTGGTGCAATATTAGGATAAGGGGCGCTAGGATTAAGGGTGTGAGTGCTATCTGCCCTAAGTAACCTTAATAAAATATTAGGGATAGAAAAAGCTGTGGTTGCCCCTTGCTGTTTTGCTACTTTCTGCCTGCCATGAACAGTTTCTCCTCTGTGATGTCACCCTGCCTTGGAACCAGCTGATTATGGACTGAAACCTCTACAAACTGCAAGCTAAATAAACCTTTTCTCCTTTAACTTTGGGTATCAGGTATCTTGCCTCAGCAAGCAGAAAAGTAACTAAGTGAATTTAGTACCAGAGAAGTAGAGTCCTTGCTGTGACTGTACCTGACCATGTGGCTTAAAGGACTTTGGAGCTGGCTTGTGGGAAGGGGAAGAGTTAGAAAAGGTTCAAAGATTCCAGCTGAAAAAGTAGAGCTGGAATGCTTTAGGCTTATTTGATGGGAGATTCTGGTCAGAGTTCAGAAAACCATAAGGCTGATAGAAATGCCACCAATAAAGACTATGCTCGAGAGATTTCTGCTGGGAAGGACTACACTGGTTGTTGGACCTAAGATCATGTGTGTTATGACTTGTCAGGAAGTTTGTCTGCATTTTGCTTCAGTTCAGAAACTTTGCCTGAGACTAAGGGTGTTGGACTAATTAATATTGCAGGAGAAATTTCAAGGTTGTCTAATGTTAAGGCAGTGGCATGGCTACTGTTGGGGCTTTTAGTCTGATTTATGTTAAGAATCAAGAGCAAACAGCCCAACAGAATGATTCAAAATGTTGTTGAGTTTGGCCAGGAAGGACACTGCAGTAAAGTTACAGCCTGCAAAAATGGAACAGAAGAGAAATTGGTCACTGAAAAGATGAGCAAGACAAAGCCAAGTACTCCAGAAGACAACAGAAAAAATGGCCTGAGGACAACATAAGAACCAGCAAGAGTCCAGTGTTTGCAACTTCAGAGTTGCAAAAGTGAAAGACTGCTTTGAGAAGAGAGCCCCAAAGCACCATGTTCCACAGCTGTGCCAACCTAGGGAAGTTGCTTCTTGGGATTTTGTTCATAGGCACTGGACCCCGATAGCCAAGGGAGAGAGAAGGCTGGCTGCTGCTCCTGCTAGCAGCAGACATTGGTATCATCCACGTGATGCTGGTTTTAGGTTCAGGAAGAATGCAAGAGTTGTAGTGTCAAGAAGGCTTCCACCCAGATTTCAAAAGAAGGCCTGGGAGGCAACGGAGTGTGCCCCAAAGAGGGCAGTGTTTGAAGCTGTGAGTATGAAGCCAAAGATGCAGTGGAGACCCCAGAGGTTTAGAGAAGGCAGGAATGTGGATCGTCTGAGGAAAACTTTAAGGAGGGAGCAGAGTTGGCCCAAGAGAGAAGCCATGGGAGCTACAAACACTGGAAGAATCACAGGGGCAGAGCCATGTTAGCGGGTATAAGCCTTTTGGAGTTCATGTCTTGCCTCAGATATTGCACATGGAATTACAGGACTTAATGTTTTCCCTGCTGGATTTTGGACTTGCTTTGGCCTCATTCCTTGCTATTCTCCTGTTTGTACCTTTTGGAATAGTAATGTCTATCTTATGCCATTGAATGTTGAAAGTCTAACTTTCTTTCCATTTGTACAGAGGCTTGCAGCTAAGAGTGCCTTAAATTTCAGAGGAGACTTTGGATTTGGACTTTTCAGCAATGCTGAAACTGTTAGGGCTTTGGCAACTCTTAGAGAAGCGCTAAATATCTTTGTCATAAAGGGATGTGTATGAGTTTTGTGGGGAGGCCAGGAGCAAAATGTTGTGGTTTGTGTCTAGATGTCCCTGCAAAACCTCATGCAGTCATAGGTGGGGCTTTCTTGGAGATGGCTGTGATGCTGGAATTGATTAATGGTGCAATGCCAGGATCAAGGGCACTAGGATTAAGGGTGTGAGTGCTACCCACCCTAAATAAGTAGATAAGATATAAGTGGTAGAGGGCTGGGGATTTAGCTCAGCAGCTCAAAGTGCTTTACTAGTAAATGCAAGGTTATGAGTTCAATCTCTGATACAAAAAAAAAATATATATATATATGTATCCACATATATGGTAGAAAAAGCTGTGGTTGTCCCTCGTGCCTACTATGAGCTATTTCTCCTCTGCAATGTCACCCTTCCTTAGAGCCAACTGATTATGAATTGAAACCTCTACAAACTGTAAGCTAAATCAGTCTTTCCTCCCTTAACTTTGAGTGTCAGGAATTTTGTTTCAGCAACAAGAAAAGTAACTAAGACAACTGGGATAAAACTCACTTACAGTCAGTCAGATATTATGTAAAGTTAGGAGCTGACTCCAGATTGACTTCAGAACTCATGCTTTCGGCTATCATATTACACTATTCTATTTCCTATGTATTAATTTTCTTATCCAAAATTGACCTTTTTTTATTCCCTTTTCATATAATATAGTGGCATTTTCAACACTGGACTTAGAATATTTCCTGACCTGACCAAAGTTTATTCCACTGACGTATTCTTCATACTGTAAGTATGCACACCATGCAATGTTTGACACTATTTTGTTTGTTACTGACAAGAATTAGAGTGCAACATGGGGTTTGGCCAAGTAAAGCAATTGTTTCAAGGAATCAACAGTAATCAGTTGTGACAACCCTGATGGATGAAGCAAGACAGGACTGGGAAATGGCCACGGGATTTAATAAAGTGGGTCGCTGGTGATTCTGACAGGAATAATTTTAGTGGAGTGGTAGGGTGGGAAAGTCAGACTGAGTTTTTGTGAAAGCTCAAAAGAGAACTAGAGGGGAAGAATTTGAAAAATGATCATAATAAAATTTTAAGAAGTTTTGCTGTTAAAAGGGAGAAGAAATATCCCAGTGTTTGGAGAATTGGGAAAGAAAAATTTTTGTTTGTTTTATTTTTAAATGGGAGAAATTATTGACTATTGATAGGAAAAACTGAATACAGGGAATTAATGATAACTATGATACCTTATTTTCACAGTGGTTTAAATAACTTTCAGATACTTTCTCATGCCTCATATTTGCTCTACTCAACCACCTAATAAGGCATAGAAGGAAGTTATTATTTTCCTTTTTTGACAAATTAAACTGAAGAATAGGAAATCTAAGTGATTTTTGTCTTAGGAGGATCTCATGGAACAATCAGGAGTCATGCTCAAACTACTTTCTGTGACTTTCAATTAGTGGCCTTGTGTTTTCTTTCCTAAAAACTGTAACACAGATAAACTGTCTTATCTAACTAGACAGAACGAAAGGGACATATACAGAGAAAATTACAGAGAGTAAGTTTACACTTACAAAATTAGCAAAATTTTGAGTTAGCAAAATGTGGAGAGATAAACTCCAAATTCTTGCTTGCTTCCTACTCACTTGGAGCTCTGAATTCCTGTCCATCTAGGACAGCTCTCACCACCTCACCTGACCTCCAAGTCATCAGTGACTAGAAAGGGCCAACAAACACTTAATGAGAAACAAGATTTTGCTGTACTCAGCTGAGTTAAAGTGTCTATATGCAACAAGAAGCTATTTCCAGGAAGAATGCATTTCTTCATCAAGTGTTTTTGTCCCTTTCTCTATTGCAGTGAAATTACAGACAACCCTTACATGACTTCAGTCCCTGTAAATGCATTTCAGGGACTGTGCAATGAAACTTTGACACTGTGAGTATTGGTGGTTTCATTCCTGCTAATAAATGAATTTTGTTTAGGGCCATTTTCATAAGAACTCTATTTACTTACTCTTTAGTATGGAAAGGGTTTCATGTAAGTAAGGAAGTGTGTTATCATTGGTTTGGTACTCTGTGGATCACAAACAGGTTTAGGTAACAAGACAAGTACTTTCCTGTATGGCAGTGGTTGGTACATTTTTTTCTGTGAAGAGTCAATTAGGCTTAATAAATGACCTCTGTACCAAGTGCTGAACTCTGCCACTGTAAGGCAAAAACAACCATACATATGCATAAACATGTCAATGAGCCAATAAGATTTAATAGGCAGTGAACCAGATTTGGTTTGCAGGCATAATATTCTGTATTCAAGTACCACCATTCTATAAAGGAAGAACCCTGTAGAGCAAACTTAAGTGACTTTCCCAATATCACAGAGTTAGAGTGGCACCATATCAGGTTCTGCATACTCTGCAGCCATACTTTTCACTCACTAACCACAAATTGTTATTAAGCTTCTGGGAACACTGAATCCAACACATAGTGTCACTATATGGCATTATTTTTTCAGAACTGCTCTTTAGAGGTTCAAAAGTACATATTTAATCAGGGATAGTCACAAAAAGTTCTAATGGAAAAGGTCTAATAAAAGTGTGAAAGAGAAATTAATTCTGCAAGCTGATAGAAAATTCTTCTCTCATCATATCAGCCATCAAGTAGAGTTGGGGCCACCTCTGTGGATCCCATTTCTATTTGCAGTACTACTGCCCATGTTCAGGACCAGCAGTTTTTTTGCATGGATCACCAAGGTCCCAGTGTCTGGTCATACTACAAAGACAAGTGTGGTTCAGTAACTCCCCAGAAAAAATGATACAAGCCTCCACACAACTTTTCCGGAGGTGATATTCCAAGCCATTCCAAATCTATCTGGGTCCTATGAATTTTCTCAACTGTTAGGAGTTAGAACAGTTCAACTGATCCTTCTTACAGCACAGGGAGAGCTCTCTTGAAAAGACAAAATATTCCTTCCCAGCCACCTTTTTTTTTTTTTTTTTTTTTTTTTTTTTTTTTTTTTTTTTTTTGACAACACAGAAAAGACCTAGGCTCTTAGCCTTCACAAACTCAAACCTCAGGGTCACTTAGCTGCTCTGGAAGGCTTTCCATTGTTCCATTTAGTGCCCATCGTAAGTAAACTCCTGCACTCTTGGCTTCTTTACAGAACATTACCATCCCCTTTGGACGCGTTTTTCAAGGCCATTTGTCCATGAAGTTTATCTCAGAAATGTAACTCAAAAAGAAAGAACATTTTAAATGTCTGCAATGCTCGCCAAAGTTTGAGGAAATAAAAATGTACAATTTTCACATCTTTGTAAAAGAACTCTACTTGAGAAAAAAGTTAACTTATCACTTAGCATTTTATCAGCGTGTGTGCCCGTGTCCCTGAGGCTTGTGTTGAAGTCTTCACCCAGGACACTTCACCAGTGGTATTAAACTCATTATGTGGTTACTTAAAACAAAGAAAGTCAAACACATAACAGCAACAAAACCATGCTCCCCACAATACACAGTACAAATCCAAGTCTTAAGATCATCTCATAACCGTCACTGTATTATACATACCTGTTTTACATATGGGGATCTGGTCTTCCCAGCAACCCTCTGATTGGGTATTATCATATTTCAGAAATAACAAAACTAAGGATTAGAGAAGATGATAACTTCTCAGGATCACCCAGATATTAAATGGCACAGCCAGGTCTAGTTTCAAATTTGAAATTGCCTGTTTTTCCTCTCTTTTATTGTAGTACTGGGTATTAAACCCAGGTCCTTTGTTCTGAACTACATTCATATTATATATAATTTTTCTTTTTTTTTTTTAACATAGCTCACAAAGTCACTAAGTTGCTCAGGCTAGGATATTGAACTTGGCATCCTCCTGCCTCAGCCTCCTAGTGTTGGAATCACGTGTAACACCTCACCCAGTTTCCTGCAATATGCTACCAGAATTGTAGATTGCAGTAATTTTCACTGTTTCTCTACAGCTGTCACTAGGCATTCTCACTGACTGTGGTGAACTGTGGTCATGGCTGTCTTCTCTTATCTTCAGGCCTACAACCACAAATAACCCTCATGTACACCTATTGTATCCCCAAGTTCCTAATGCCGGGGCTCCTTCTCCTGTAGAAAGCGTTTGTGCTTTGGGTGGGTGAGGAAAATTACAGTGAGAGATGCGGACTCCCCGTAGTTCTACACCAGTGCTTCGTGGGCAAGTTACCTCGAAAGGTGATAACATTTCAGACTGGTCCTCTGGAATCCCTGTGTGACTTAATTAGTTGCAGAATCACAGAAACAAGTTAGAATATTAAAATTTCCACAAAACAGCATCTACTTTTCTAGATGAAGTTTCATTTACTATAGCCTACAAGCCTTAAGTATTTAATCTGAAATCAACTCAGAGAATAAAATACAGAAGAGAAAAAACATTTTAAATAGGAAATGTATGCATCCAGATGAATGTGTTTTAAAGTGTCCTTTTTAAGAAACTGCAGTTACACCTTCATTAATAACAGTGAGTTAACTGTTATTCTAGACTCCTTTTTCTGGATATATGTGATCATTTTAAAAAATTCTTTGGCAGGTCTATGTTCTTCAGAGTAAATCTGCTTCTGAAGAAAAGTCTTCCATACTAGCATCTAACCCTGGATAATGGGTATTTAAGCTGAAAACCATTATCCTCTGTCCAAAATATACTGTAAAGTTTTCTTGTGGTGTGCATGTGAGAGACCTGTAAAACTTTATGCACATTTCTGACACTGAAGAAATGACGCCTAACCATTCAAAATAAGGCTAACATCATCTTCTATAAATCATTTATTTTCTCTCTCTCTCTCTCTCTTTCTCTTTCTCTCTCTCCCTCTCTCTCTCCCCATTGGTTGTAGGAAACTATACAACAATGGCTTTACTTCAATCCAAGGACACGCTTTCAATGGAACAAAGCTGGATGCTGTGTAAGTCAAGGGTAGTGATGGAAACTGTCACCCTCCCCACACACTTCCTGAAGAGTTAGAGTATCATGCTCTCAACTGTCTTGTTGGGATGGAGGTGGGGCATCACAAGTGTTTATTTCAGTCATTTTTTAAATATATAATTATAGGAGAAGTTATAAAGGAGTCTATAGAGTAGCATGAATTGTTATCAATCAAATCCATTTACAGAATTATAGAGACAGTCTTTCCATCTTAACTTTATCATACTGATTCATATCACACAATCCTTCATTTACTTCTTGCCATAATTATCAAACACCTACAGGGTGCTAGGAACTCTGCTGTCCACTGGCAATGCAAAGATAAATAAAAGCAGTGTGCTCCCTGCCCACAATGAACATGAGATTCTTGTAGAGTCAATTCAAGGGCAGCAATGTTGATGATCAAAGGGCATTAGGGAAAAATGTGAACCCAACTCAAAATTTGTACCAGAAAATAACCAAATGCTAAATATCCAAGAACCCTGGTATCCTTGATTAGCAGTATAAGCGTGATTTTCTCTGGATTTACTTTACCTCCTGGTTTTTTAACTGTTGGCATTTAATTTTAACATTACATGAATCTCACCATATATTTTCCTCTTTGATACAACTGTTCCTAGAAAATCATGACCCTCAGGGAAATGGTCTTCCTGATTCAAAATTTCTATAAATAGAGTATTGGAACTCTCTAAAGTAAGTTACTTTGTAGATACTTGAGGTATACAAATTTCATAAGACTATCATGCACTTCTAGGTGTTGGGGGACATCAAGAGGTTAGCACTGAGACAACAGAGAATCACATTAACAAGGATAAGGATAGGGATATTAAAGAAACTTTCAAGCAGGGAGGTCAAATATGAGAATACAGCTCCTGAATCCTGCTGATTCTTGCTTGAACCAAAACTGCTTTTCTAGAAGCTAGATGAGCAAAAGAACCTA
The DNA here is from genome assembly GCA_004363535.1 of Dasyprocta punctata. NCBI lineage: Eukaryota > Metazoa > Chordata > Mammalia > Rodentia > Dasyproctidae > Dasyprocta > Dasyprocta punctata. The sequence goes on from RJWM01019376.1 coordinate 23,694, forward strand.
AAACATTGGATACAAGGCAACTCATTCCTCAAAATTTTACAAGCAAAGGATTTTAAAGCCCAAGATAATGAGCTATGCTTCAAATTATTTGCTTCTTTATCTTGCCATATTTAGTTATTGGAAAGTATGGTCCTCAAACCTTCTCAGTTATTTCTTAAATACAGAGACTTAGAGTATAAAATGCAGATAAACTTTTAGGGGTACACAGCAGTGGCCAGAAACCGAAATCACCCGAGGAGTTTTGAAAGCATTCCTGGTGAGGTTTCGCCACTAGACACTTTGGATGTAGCCAGGGCAGTGGAGATTTTAAAATCTTTCCATGCGAGTCCAAGATGACATAGAGCCAAAGTTAAGAACCACTTCTGTGACATGATATTCTACATAGAAGACCTAAAATACTACCAAAAGACCCCTAGAGTTAATAACCAAATCTGGCAGTGCAGCTGAGTACAAAATCAATGCTGAAAAATCAATAGCATTCCTGTACACAAACAAGAAATTCACTGAGAGAAATTAGGGAAACTATACACTTCACAATAGTATCCAAAAAAATTAAATACTTAAGAATCAATCTAACAAAGGAAGTAAAAGATCTATATAATGAAAATTACTGTATCTTAAAAAGGAGCTCAAAGAAGATATCAGAAAATGGAAAGATATCCCTTGCTTATGGATAGGAAGAACCAACAGTGAAAACGGCCATACTCCCAAAATTATTCCATAGATTTAATGCAATCCTGATCAAAATACCATTAACATACCTCATAGATCTAGAGAAAATATTCATAAAATTCCTCTGGAAGCAGAAGAGATCTAGAATAGCAAAGGCAATCTTGGGCAACAAAGGCAAGGCAAGAGGCATCACAATCCCTGACTCGAAATTATACTACAAAGCTACTGTAATAAAATCAGCATAGTACTGGCAAGAAAACAGACCTGTGGACCAGTGAAGCAGATTAGAAGATGCAGACACAGTTACAAAGATACTCAGCTACCATATCTTTGACAAAAGAGCCAAACATGTTCACTGAAAGAAAGATAGCCTCTTTAATAAATGGTCCTGGAAAAACTGGCTTTCTACATTCCAAAGACTAAAACTAGACCCATATGTATCACTATGCACTAAAACTAAAGTCAAAATGGATCAAATATTTAAATATTAAAACAGAAACACTAAATCTACTGGCAGAGAAAATAGGTAGAAATCTTGATCACATAGGTGCAGGCAGAGACTTCATGAGCAAAACCTAAAAGGCATTGGAAATACTACAAAAAATCAACAAATGGGATCTCACCTTATTAAAAAGCTTCTTCACAACAAATGAAATCACCAAAAATGTGAAAGACAACCCACAGAATGGGAAACATTATAACCAGTTATCCCTCAGACAAAGGACTTATCTAGAACACATAAAGAATTGAAAAAAATAAGGCCCCCAAAATTCAAAAATGCACAACTAAGATGAACACATGCTTCTTAGATGAAGAAATACAAATGGCAAGTAAGTATACAAAAAAATGTTCAACATCATTGGTCACTTGAGAGATGCAAATTAAAACAACACTGAGATTCCATCTCATTCAAGAAAGAATGTCTATCATCAAGATATGAACCAATAACAAATGCTGGTGGGGCTGTGGGGGAAAAGGAACGCTTCTCCACTGTTGGTGGGTGTTCAGACTGGTACAACCACTGTGGAAATCAGTGTGGAGATTCCTCAAAAACTAGAATTAGAGGTCTCATTCAACCCAGCTATTCCCCTTTTGGGTATTTTCCCAGAAAAATTAGAAACATCACACCCTAGTGATAGATGTGCACCCATGTTTATAGCAGCACAATTTGTAATAGCTAAATCTTGGAAGGAACCAATTGCCCATCAACTGAGAAATGGATAAAAAAAGATGTGGTCTTTTTATACAATTGAGTAGTACTCTACCATAAAGGACAAACTTGAAACTTTTATAGGTAAATGGTTGCAACTTGAGACCACACTCATAAGTGAAATAAATCACACTCATGTGTAAACATTGTATTATCTCCCTAGTGTAAGAAGCCAAAAGAGTAAATAAGATCCAAAATGTACAATAGATATTGTGAAATGGGAAGAAACTGTTCAAAAGGAAAGAGAAACTGGGATGGAAAAAAAAGAGAAAAGAAGGAAGGGAAAAGGAAAAATAAATAAATACATAAATATACACAAAATAGGTAAGATAGTTATACTACTAAGTGCTACTAGTTCATTGAGAAGAAAGGTTTATGCCTATACTGTTTGAACAATTTTTCATGCCTATATTTTGTAATATGAGCAACTCCTTTGAAGATAACAATACACACTATACTAACCATTGTTACTGTCCTACAATCTTGTTTTCAAAATTTGTACCATTGTTTTTATTGCTTTTTTTCTTTAAAAAAAAGAACCACTTCTGTGAAATATGTTACCAATCATCTTGTCCAATTTTCACATTTTACATTAGAAGAGACTAAACCCCAAAGAGGACACAGAATTTTTTTAATGTGGCTTTTGAAATTCCTTGGAGCCCTCTAGTGACTGAGACAATGCTGAGACCTAGATCCCAGCCTTATTTTCCCTGCCTTCCACTGTAGTTCACCACTGGTGTCTTATTAGCCACCACCACTTATTAGCATGGAAATCGAACTCCTCCAGCCATTGCTGCTTGTTTTTTTTAGCCCTGGAGAATATGGAGGCACCTTAGCTCAGTCCATCAAAAGTATGAAATACTGAAGTTAAAATAGCTGGCACCTACAAAGAAAGAGATCATGTAGGGGAAAGAATTCAACTCAGAACTCCAGAACACAGCAGGAGTTTTGGACAACAATCATACCAAGAAAGAGTGTCATTGGTCAGTGAGGATCTGACTCTATCAATGCAGCAGGATCACCCAGTCAGTGAGCTTCCAATGGAAGCTGGGGTGGGACAATTTGAAGAAAAGTCTGGAATGGTAAGTGTTATCAAATTTATTTATTTTCTTAAAGCTATCAAATTTAAAGAATTGAGGTTGAATTTGGACCACTTATATTAACCATTGACTTCAAAACATCTTACTCCTGACCATTTTTGATCTCAAGGTCATTTTTAGAAAGCTGCAAAGAATTCAAGGGCTTTTTCAAGAGGGACATTCCATAATCAGGAGATTGTGCCATTGCTAAGTGGATCTCAGTGTAGACCTAGCAGCCTATTACTTTATAGTTTTGGCCATAAAGCTGCAGAATGCCAAAAGGGTTTAGAGACATTTCTATTGAAGAGATGGAAAAATTAATAAGGGACCAATAATCTCTGTCCCAGCTTCATGATAAAAGAACAAATTGGGGACAGCAAGCATTTCCCAATGTATTTTCCTTAAACTCTCTCTCCAGGATAAGTGAATGAGTGCTACTTTAAAAAAGTAACTCATGATCTTATAAGGGTCAGCAAAATACATAGGTGGGCCTTTCAGGTCTTTTTTCTTTTTTAATTTTAAAGAGGATAAAACCAAAGAAAATAAAACAAAATGAAACCAATCAAAATAACCCAGTATAAGTGATACAGGACTTCAAGACCTTATGAAATCAACAATAGTTACCATAATGCTTTTTGTTGTCTTCGGAATAGCTGCAGATACCTTCAGACATAGTAAAATTCGAACAGAATAGAACAGAATAGAAACAGTAAAGACAAAACAATGAATACAATAAAGGACTTCAAAACAAGTCAATAGTAAATCCAAAATGCCTACCAAAATATGTCTTGCGATCTTTCAGATAGCTGCTCATGCATTCAGATTTAACATAATCAAACGAAACAAAAGAGAATAAAACCCAACCCAACAAATTAATGAAAATGATATGGTTTTCCTGCCAGAATCGCTTCTTGGTGAGGTCTGGTTCTCTCCCTCCACAGTCTGTGGATGGCGCTGACTCATGGAGAGCGGCACGGGTGTGGCTGACCCCACTCCTGCAGCAGCCTGCACATGGCACTGGTTTCTAGGTGAGGATCACCTCCGAGTGAGAGAACTTCCAGGTCTTATAGAACAATCTGAATTCAGTGTCCAAAAGAGGGCTGTGCAGTATGCAGAACTTTCCATGTAGTTCTTGGTTTCACTAGCGTTGCTTCTGGCATGATGTTGCACAGAACACTTTCAGGGGGACTATTACTTCTAGGAGAAAGAAAAAAAAACAGAGGTATTTCCTGGTCTCAAAGCAGAATGTTCTATCTTGGGTCAGCAAAATGTGAGGGAATTTTTTTCTTCAGCAACAACCAAATTCTGCAGCAGACATCAATAGGATACTCTATTAATTTAACTCAATTCTGACACTACCTACCTAAAGATAGTGTCAGATCCTGCAGATTAAGTGATCCTACAGATCCAACTTCTAATGCCATTCACAGTCCTCTGTTTATGACCTGCGTTTCTGTCCAACCCACTGTTTTCCATTCAACCAATTTGCTATATAAACTCACATAACTTAGGGATACACTTTATTTATGCTAAAGGATTGAAAGGACCGTCCAGGTGATGATGTGTAAGGCAAAGCACAAGAGAAGAAGTACAGAACTTCCATACCTTATCTAGGCATGCCACTCTCCAGAAACTTCCATGCATTCAGCTGTCTAGAAGCTCAGTAAAACCATGTGCTAGCATAGGGTGGGGTGGTGGTGGGGAGTATGGAGAATTTATTCATAGGCTTGGCTGATTACATCATTGGTCATTGGTGACCAGCTCAACACTCAGCTGCTCTTTTCTCTTCTAGAGGTTGGGGTTGGGAGACAGTTAAAAGTCTTGACCCTCTGCTAATGTCATGATCTTTCTGGTGACCAGTCCCTGTCCTGAAGCCAGTCACCAGTCAGCATGTAAAAGACACTTATCACTTGGGAGATTCCATGAGTTTTAGAAGCTGTGTGCCACAAAGCAGAGATCAAGACCAATGTCACACTACTAAAGAAGAATCTTTTAATACACCATCTAGCTGGGAGGCAGGTAAATTTAACAATGTGTGTTCCAGAGGCAGCCTGCAGAGAGACGTCTGACTAGTAAAGGTTTCGGATTATCTGATAGTCTTCTGAAATTAAAGCTAGGAAAAAAGTATGCAGAGGGATTCTGTCTTCCCAGTAGATTTTTCCTCAGATCATATTATGAGTTCTGTAAGAGGGTTGGCTGGTGGATTGACAATGAATTTTAATTCACTGGTTCCTTTATTTATAGTCTGTTTTAGCCACTGAAACTACCCCTTGAAACACAAGGAAGAAATCAGTGTACCATTTTCAATGTTCTCAACCTTTTATATTAAATATTAAAATTATTTGGAAGAGTCAAACAAATGTAACAAATATTTCTTAGTCAACAATCTTTTGTTTCCTCATTTTTAAAAGTCAATATTAAGGGTCATCAATCTTTCTGGAAAGGGCCCAGAGAGCAAATATTTTGGGCTTTGTGAAACAAATGGTTTCAGGTGGACCTATTCAACCCTACTACTGCAGTATAAAAGTAGCAATAGTCAACACAGAAACAAATGAATGTGATTGCGTTTCAATAAAACCTTCTTTACAAAAACTGGTGAAAGGCAGTATTTGACTGGAGAGTAATACTTTACAGACCTCTGATCTAGGTGACAGTATTCAGTGAAGACTACCACTGTGTGGTCAATTATGCCATCTGTCTCTCAGTTCCCAATAAAAGTTAAAGGGCAATTATACAATAAATATCTCTGGGCTGGAGGGAAGCTCAGTGGTAGAGCAATTGCCTAACATGTGCACTGGCTTTAATCCCCAGTACTACACAAAAAAATTATCTGGATAAAAATATTTCAGGGTTAGAAAGTTCAGATCGAATCATAACAGGAAACAAAGATCTCTTTTTTCAATCAGTATTGTGAATGCAACTGGAAACCTTGTTTCTGTTATAAGACAGTGTTCGATGTAATCATTACCCTACCCCAAGGTTCTGATTCCTGGTTGACAGAGACTTCATCTAGATTTAACCACATTAATGCACGATATCCTATAAATCAATATGTAATAATGCTGATGGTCATTGTAAGGATCACTACAACTGAAGAAAGACAAGGATAGGGTTGTATGTAAAGGAGAAAGAGGTCAAGTTTCCATAGTAATAATAAAATAGTATTCACTTTGTGTTTTGAACATAGAACTGCTGCTGCTGATCTTAATGCTTTTTGTGATCTCAAACTAAAGCAAACCCATCAAGTTCTGTAATTATCCTAATAAGGTTCAAGTATTGTACAAAGAAACTGAGCAATTTGGTTATTTGTCCAGAAGTGTTCAGATATTTGTAGGTTTTACTGGGCAGAGTGGTATACACTTGTAATCCCAGTTACTCAGAAGGTGGGGAGAAGAGAACCACATGTTAAAGCCAGCCTGGGCAACTTAGTGAGACTCTGTCTTAAAATAATATATATGTAGGTTGTAATTTAATTTGGATGGGTCATCCAAAAGAAAAAATCTTTCCTCATTATCTACTTTATGCCTTTTTTTTTTTTTTTTTTACTGAGATTAGGTTTGACCTCATTTACACCCATATTTTAGTGTAACTGAGTAATACTATTGCAGCCAAGTTGGACAAATCCAAGGCTAAAGACAAGCACTGATGCCTCAGCAGCAATTGAGTAATTAGTTAAAAATTTGTGAAAATCATGAGATGTTTAAATGCCCAGGGTCCTGTGATTTCTTATGGAGCCAAGCACATTGTCATCACTCAGATGTGAAATTAATACGAGCATCCATCCTTGCTGCAAATTAAACCACATATTCATTCTGGGAACCTCTTTCTCCTCCTCTCTCTCCACAGTCCACATGGGGTTATCTTGCTGTTTACAAAATGTCTGAGTCTCTTGCTATTTATGTTGTCTAACTCTAGCAGGAAAAAAAAAGTACATATATATATATATACAATTTTGATATGCTAAGAACCTACAAAGACACTAATCATCAGGAACAGAAAAGTCATCACAAATTAACATGGTAGTTAGCATCACACATTAAGTGATTAGAGGTCAATCACCACAGCTTGGAGCACTGGAAAAAGATGACGATAGAGAAGATTATAGGATTAAGCAGGCTATTATTTCTCATGGGATAAGTATTTGAACAGCTTGTAGGATAGTCTCCAAGACTGGACTTTCCCTCTGCCTACTGCGGTCTTGAGCATTTTCTCACCTGTTAAATTTGTAAACAGGTGTCCTGATTTATGTAACTAAATGGATTCCCATGGAGTAATCCAGCTTCTCCTCAGACCCGTGTAAGAGATGGGCAGAGGATTCCTGTAATTTTCTGAATGATGAGAGCTATGGAAAAGAAGCACAGTTCCTGAGAGAAGCGTTCCCTTGTGACTCTCACAACATAACCAGATGCCACCCCACTTTGCCCTTAAAGGATAGTGGAATGGCAGGTTGAAATGCCATCTTTGAGCTGAAACATATCCTCCAGCTCCTCAGAGGGTAAATATTCAACAGCAACAGCAAATTTCCTTGCAAAATATCACACACCTCTCTTTGACATTGTCCACTTCCTTATAAACACAGCATAAAGGGTGATTCTATCTTTGAGTTACTCAGCAACTAAACTTTCATTTGTTATTCAGTAGTCTTTATTGAATAGCTGCTATGTGCCAAAAGTGAGTTCACCAGAAATGGTACACACAAGTCCGCACACACACACACACCATACACATTGACTGAGTTTGTCTGTGGAATACTTTTCCCAGTTCATTCCTGACCACTTTCATCCTCCTGGCTACAATGTCCTTCCCTTAGTATTATGAGATGCACCATCTTGACTCAGAGCATGGCATCTTTAACTCTTATGTGGAAAATCCTTTTCTAGGAAGAACTTCATCACTTTGAACAGGTTCTCAAAGAGGCATAACCCCTCAGACCATGAAGATGCATTGAACAGACATTTATATAGCAGCATCCATCTTTACTTTTAAACAAAATGCCTGTTGTATTCACCTAAATTCTTCCCACTATTTATATTTACAAATCTTGACTTTCAAGCAATCTTTCCTTTCACCCTTTTGTACAAGTTTTGCTACATGCTTTTAAATTCATTTATGTTCATTTCCTTGCAATGAATAGTTTAAGTTATCATTCCTCTACAGATACTGTCTAGAGTAGGTTTTCACCAGGATTTGTCATTGGTTGGTTTATCCAAGCAGATTCACAGAATATGTACTCCTTAAGAATAAGGATAGGTCGTGGAGAAGGAATCAGTTTAACTAGACTGACATCCCCAGAAAATATTAGGTCACAACGGGACTGATGAAAGTACTTTCTTCCTGGATGTTAAAGCTTCTGCATCTGTGTTTCTTCACCCGACTCCTAGCTTCAGAAGGACAGTGGAAGGAGAAATCTGAATGCAAAGTTAAAAGGTAAAAAAAACAGCCCTCAAATCTGTAAAAGATGGAGTGATTTCATTTGTAAGCACCTAATTATCTCTAAGAGGTTAAGTTCCTAAACATCTGTGTTGGTTTTTGAGAACACAGCCTCCTGCAAGGTCAGTTCACCTCTGTTCGAATTGGCTGCACCTTCTCCTCCTCCTCCTTTCCCCTCCTGGACTCTGGCTGGCTTTCCCAGTTTGAAGTCTTCTGCAGTGTTTCTGGTAAACTGCGAGGCTTATCAACCAGTCTCCTTATCCTCAGGGGTGTATTAAATATCGAATGAAAACACTGCAGAGTTGGACTAGCAATAAGTTAGTTCTATAAAAATTTTTACTGATCAGGGCAAGCCGATTTTCACTTGCAGGAGTTGGGGATGAAGAGGAAAAGTTGTGATGAACTCACCAGCTCTTTATTTGATTTTCAAGAGTCTGGGAACAGAATGTGATCTGTAAATTGCATAGTCCAAAGAATACAAAAAGAGCTGCAAGCCCATGTGGCCCTTATGCTGAGATTAATCATCTTTTTACAAAATTGTACTATTCAAGATTTTCTCTCCAGTTGTTGTCTCCAAGGTGGCTCTTGAGAATTCCAGCTATCATAAGATCTTCATGAACATAATGGATTGAAGGAATCAAATTATACAGACTGTGATTGGAACCTTACATGATACCAATCCATTGGGAAAGCACTGATTGGATGATTTGCCATCTTAATGAATCTTTGAACTTATATGAGATTGACTATCTCTGAGTTAGACTTTAACAATGCCTTGTGCTATAGTTTGGATCTAGAATGTGGCCCTAGAGTTCATGTGTTAAAGATTTGGTCCCCTGCTTCATGCTACTAGAGACTGGTGAAACCTTTAAGAGGTAGAATCTAGTACAAGGAAGTTAGGTCATTACATGTGTGCCCTTGAAGCAGATACTGGGACCTCAAACACTTCTTACTCTCTCTTTGGCTACCCAGTCATGATAAGGTAAATAGCTTCTCCAGCTAGTATGTGCTCCTGTGTATTATACTGCCTCACCACAGGCCCAAAAGCAATGCAACCAAATGACCAAGGATGAAATCCTCTAAAACTGTGAGCCAAAATAAACCTTTCCTCTTATTAAGTTGATTAGCTCAAGTGTTTTGTTACAATAACAAAAGATAACTAATGGATTTTGAAAGCTGAGTGTGTCTATCCACTACCTGAAGAGGCAATGTCTGAACCATCCCTTAAAAACCATTTGCTTCAGGGCCAGGAGTTTGACTCAATGGCTTAAGCGCCTGTCTGGCAGGCGTGAAGTTGTGAGTTTGATCCCCAGTGCTACAAAAAAAAAAAAAAAATTTGCTTCAATAATCACAGCCATCAGGAAGGCCATTATTGGCCAATTGGCCATATCATGTGCTAAGTGTTCTGTTCTTTCATTCTATTATTAAAGCCATCATGTGTATCATCCTCAGAGCTTGACATTGCCTACCTCACGGTCTCAGAGGAAAGTAGTATTGGTTTGTATATTTGCTTATTCACAATTTCCATCCATGAAATTGTGATAGAGGTAATGAACTTAGCACTGGGTATACAGCAGTGAAAAAGATGGAACTTTCATTTTTCTTGGGAGGACAGTAAACAGGTAAAAAAGAAAAAAAAAACCCAAGTAATTACAGATTTTGACAATTTTGTTGAAGAAATAAAGATCATAAGGAAAGAAACTGGTAATGGCTATTTTAGCTTAAGTAGTTGTCAATCTCTATTTTTAAAACATTAAAAAACTTAAAAATGGGTCGTGGCTTTGTTCTTCTGGTCGCTGGCAGCCAGGACGCAGAGGGCGGACGGTGGCGACTGTCGCAGAGGAATGTTGGCTATCAGGGTATTTAGCCTAATTGGCAAGCGAGCCATTTCCACTCGGTGTGTGCGCGCACAGGGGAGCGTGGAGGAGACGGAGGAGGAGGAGACAGAGGGGGGGAGGGGAGGGGAAGGGAGGGGGAGGGGAGAAGTTGGAGGAGGAGGAGGAGGAGAAGGAGACCTCGTGCAGCAGCCTGACCCGGAAAGAGAAAGTCTAGAAAGTCAAGTTGTATCACATTAAGTTCAACTAGAGCTTTGCCAGGATGAACAGGGTCACCAACAGGGGAAGACAATTGTGGGCGCGGCCCTGCACCTCATCGTCTTCATGGCCCTCCTCCTGATCTGGGAGAAGCACTGAGTGTGCGGCCCCATCCCGCACACCAATGAGGACGCTGGATGTGAAGGTCAGCCCCATCCGGGGCTTCTCTGCCAAATGGGACTGACAAGAACGAGTGGAAGAAGTGAGAGCCAGAGCCCCAGAGACCCCTCTTGCAGCAGCACAGCCACCAGACCCCGAGTGTCACACTGCACTGGAGCTAATAAATGGCCTGTTTAGGTGAAGAACAAAAAAAATTTTTTTTGGCTGGGGAGGGGGTACCGGGGATCAAACTCAGGCGCTTACATCACTGAGCTAAATCCCCAGACCTATTTTTTGAGACAGGGTCTCACTATGCAGTTCAGGCTGGCCTTAAACTCACTATGTAGCCCAGGCTGTTCTCGAACTCACAATGATCCTCCTGCCTCAGACTCTGAAGTGCTGGGATTAAAGGTGAGTGCCACCACACCCTGCCAAAAAAATTTTTTTTAAATGTGAACCAATTTGTAAAATCTCAGTCCTTCTCATGTGCAGTCCTAGTACTTCTCATTTGGTTCATCCTTCATCCTCGTAAGAGGAAGATAGACATCGAGCATTGGTGATTGATAAAATTCTTGTTACTCCCATTCCTATAGCAAAATCTCACCTGGATACAATTAATCAGAGGAATGTTCCTCCCTCAGGACCCTGGAAAGGCCTTATTCACACTATTATTAACCATTATCCATAAGAATTTTCTATCCTAAGTCAGGTATGGTGGCACACACCCATAATACGAGCACTCTGGGAGGGTGTTACGGTTTATACATTGTGTCAACTTGAGAAGTCTGGAAGCTTAATTAAGTAACTCAGCAGCTCTATATCCTGGGGTGTAGAGCACAAGCAGTTACCTGGTCATTGTGTCAATTTGAGGTCAGAAGTTTAACTGAGAGACTCAGCAGGGAGCCAGGGTTCTTACTTTGTAAACGTCCTCAGTCTGTGTAAGAGGAAAGCAGGCAGATGGTGTGAGTGCTACCCCCATCCCAGGGGAGCAGCCTGCATACTATACCAGGTGAATGAGGAGGGCCTGATTGCTGCTTCTTCGGAGGAGCTCCAGTCTTTGCTGTCAGCTTGGACATGGTCTGGCTTCTGGCAAAGACTGTTCAGCCTTCGTTGTAGACTTTTCAGTGTTCCGTCATAGACCCATTGGCCTCCTGATACGGACTTGCATAGGACACTGCAGTGAGCTCCAGCCCTTGGGCTGGACCCTTCCCCCTCCAGTTTGCAGACCCCCTCTGCACGCTCCTTTATTCAACTTTGTGGCTGACCATTGTAAGCCAATCTTGTTATTTCATATACAGTTGTATATTTGTGTTATATCTGTTTCTCTAGTAAACCCTAACTAATACAGACGGTGAAGTAGGAAAATAGCAAGATTGAGCCTAGTCTGGACAATTTAGTAAGTTCTTGTCTCAAGTTTAAAAAAAAATAATAAAAATAACAATGTAGTTCAGTGTGAGGAGCCCAGGTTTGTTTACCAGTACTGGGAGATGGAGAGTGAAAAAAGGAGACAGAAGGAGAGGGAGAGAGGGAGGGAGGGAGAACAGATAGGGAAAAAAAAGAAAAGAAAAGAAAAGAAAGAATTTCCATTCTGAAGGTCGAACTCCCTCAGAATTGTGATATGATCAGAATATACAGTGAATGGCTAAATTTTAAAAATTTATCACAGTGAAAGGCACATTCATCCCCCTCAAAATACTCTCCCTTGCTTTGAACACACTATCCCATCATTCTTGCCACTTTCTGAAGCAATTCTGGAAGTCCTCTTTCACCAGTGTCTTTATGAGGTATGATTTAAAAAATATAGTACATGTGACTGCCAGGCATCATTCAATAGAAAGAGCCTCGTAAAAATATTACAGTGTAAAACTAAAATCAAAATATATAAAGATTTAAATATTAAAGCAGAAACACTAAATCTGCTGGAAGATAGAATAGGTAGAACTCTTGAAGACACAGGTGTAGGCAAAGACTTCATGAACAAAACCACAATCACTCATGAAATATCACAAAGAATGAAGAACTGATGTCTTATCTTATTAGAAAGTTTTTGCACAGCTAGAGAAGTCACCAACAGGGTGAAGACACAACCCACAGAGTAGGAAAAAAATTTTGCCAGCTGCTCCTCAGGCAAAGGACTAATATCTAGAATATAAAAAGAACTAAAAAAAATCAGGCCCCCCAAATTTAAGACACAATCCAAAAATGGGCATCTGAAAGGAATAGACACTTCTCAGAGGTAGCACAAACAGCAGATAAATATATGAAAAAATGTTTAATATCACTAGTCATTCAAAAGATGCAAATTAAAACAACACTGAGATTCCATCTCACTCCAGGAAGAATAGATATCATCAAGAAATCAACCAAAAACAAATGCTGGTGGGGCCATGGTGAAAAAGGAACCCTTCTCCACTGTTGTTGGAAGTGTTGACTGGTGCAACCACTGTGGAAATCAGTGCATAAATTCCTCAAAAAACTAAAACTAGAGATTCTATTTGACCCAGATATTCCACTTCTTGGTATCTTCCTGAAAAAATTAAAAGCATTGACCCACACCAACGTATGCACACCCTTGTTTATAGCAGCATAATTTGTGATGGCTAAATCTTGGAAACAGCATAAGTGCCCATCAACCAAAGAATGGATAAAGATGTGTCTTTTTGATGTAGTGGAGTACTACTTGTTTATAGCAGCATAATTTGTGATGGCTAAATCTTGGAAACAGCGTAAGTGCCCATCAACCAAAGAATGGATAAAGATGTGTCTTTTTGATGTAGTGGAGTACTACTATGCCATGAGAGATAAACTTGACGCATTTATAGGTAAAAGGATGCACCTTGAGACCATACTGTTAAGTGAAATTGGACATACATATATCCACATGGTTACTCTTGTGTGAGAAACCAAAAGTGAAAATAAGGACTAAAATGTATAAAAGATACTGTGAAACAACAAGAAAATGTTCAAATGGAAAGAGGAACTACGGTGAGGAGAAGGGGAAAGGCAGGAAGAGAAAAGAAAAAGAAGATAATGGAAGAAAAAATGGAAACAAAGCTTACATAAATAAGAAGGGGAGCTGCACACGGTGGTGCATGCCTGTAATCCCAGCACTCAGGAGGCTGAGGCAGAAGGATTGTTGCAAGTTCAAGACCAGCCTGGGCTACAAAGTGAGCTCAAGGCCAGCCTGAACTGCATAGCAAGACCCTGTGTCAAAAAGGTCAGAAAAAAATTTTTTTAAAAAATAAGAGGAAGAAGGGACAAGGGAGGGGAAGGAAATGGGAAAAAAAGAATCAAGATATATCATATACAGGTACAAATTCCATATGATGAATTTTATCATTATGTATATCTAAAATGTATCAATAAAATTAATTTTTAAAATATTACGATGTATCTTTGACTACCTTATTCACCAGATCTGGCTCAATATGATTTCTGGCTCTTTCCTAAAGTCACAATGACCTTGGAAGGTAAGTGCTTTAAATTAGTTCAGGCCATTAAAATAGCCACAAAAGTGATACTAAAGACAGTATCAAAAAGCATTTCCAGAATTGCTTCAGAAAGTGACAAGAGAAAGTGTGTTCAAAGCAAGAGCGAGTGTTGTTTTGAGAAGAATTAATGGCAATGTCTTTTACTGCTCCTCAGGCAAAGGACTAATATCTGGAATATAGAAAGTACAAAATTTAATAAAATTGTTAAAATTTAAACATTCACAGCATTTTTTTATTACAACAGTTAAAGCATTATTTGTATCTAAGCAGACTACTTTAAGATCTCTGTCATATTCCTTTTTCAGCATCCATGGTTCTTTATTTTTTTTGCGGTACTGGGGATTGAACTCACAACCTCGCGCCTGCCAGGGCAGGCGCTTAAGCCACTGAGCCAAATTCCCAGCCCTGGTTTTTTGAGGCAGGGTCGTACTGTGTAGCTCAGGCCGGCCTTGTGCTTGCGTTGTAGCCCAGGCTGGCCTCGAACTCACAACGCACCTCCTACCTCAGCCTCCCGAGTGCTGGGATTAAAGGCGTGCACCACCACGCCCGGCTTCGCATCCATGGTTCTTAATGACTGGGTATACTGTGAGCTTTTTGTTGTTTGTTTTGTGGTGCTGCGGATCCAACCCTTGCACAGGCAGGCAAACACTCTACCACTAAGCCACATCCTGTGAATTCTTTAGTATGTAAATTGAAATCATCTATGACAAATGTATATGTACTCTATTAATCTTTAGATAATTTTGCTCTCTTAAAAAACTATAGGGGGGAGGCCTGTTTCAAAAATCCTTGGGAATTTTTACCCACTGGAATGAAATTTTGTTCCCAAACTACTTTGTAACTTAAGTTGCTTCAAAACTATAAAATTCTCAATCACCCAAAGTGTTTTCAAAATGGATAGATCAATGTACCCATCAAACCCTTTCCACCAAAGGTATGTGCTATAATCTTACTTGCCAGAACACCTCCTCTCACTACCACAAGTAGAGCTGTCAGATACAACACAGGTCATTCAACTTAATTTGAATCTCAAATAAAAACCAGGTAACTGTTTGATGTGCAAACATTTCAAAAACTGTATGGAGAATACACCAAAATATTAACACATTCAAACCATAAAGAATATACAAAAAATAAAAAAATTTTTTTTGTACCAGGGATCATTTTTTTTATTTGTTTTTTTTTGTTTGTTTGGGGTTTTTTTTTTTTTTTGGTAAAATTTAAATTTAACTGGCATCCTGTGTTTTAATTTGCTAAATCAGGCAACCCAACTCAGAGATACAAATCTTTGAGAGTCTGTCATCATTACCACCTTTACCACCTCCATTCCATTTCTAATTTAAATGCTGTCTTCAAAAACAAATGGGAATATTGATCAATATTGAAAAACAAAGTTAA